>JACXGI010018323.1:0-13368 GCA_016801175.1 Esox masquinongy | reverse complement strand
ATAATCCCTGTCCCTCTCTCTCGTGTCAGTATAATCCCTGCCCCTCTCTCTCGTGTCAGTATAATCCCTGCCCCTCTCTCTCGTGTCAGTATGCTCACGGCCCAGGAAGATGACGGACAGCCAAACATCGTGTCCTTCTCTGTTCCTGTTCCCGTAACACCGGGACATCCGCCCGTGATGGGTTGATTTCCTTCGAGTCCAACCGCGGGAGGTGATGCTGTCGTTGTCAGATCAAGTTCATTACTGTAGAATGTCCAAGCGGGCCGGACTTAGCAGGGCCCTGATTTAGTGGGGCCACTGCGCAGCTAGCAGGAGCTTGGACTTAGCAGGGACACCTTTCACTTTGAGGGAGGCCTGAAATAAAAAAAAAAAAAGAAGTTAAACCGCAGGCCCCGACGGCACCGTTTGGACTGACCTTCATCATCAGAGCATGTCATCAGTGGGGGACCGTGCCTGTACCCACATCTCCCCCGGCCTTCCCCCGCCTCCCCCCCGGGCACCCTCCCACTTCCTTCTCTGTTCCCGCGTAGGCAGCTTTTGATCAAGCCGGACTCCGGCTGCTCTGCCGTAGCAGCAGGTCTGGGGTGCGGTTAACTGTGGGGAGGGCAGGACTGCCTCAATCCTCCCGGCTCATCAGCACAACTTCAAGGCAACGCGCGCGACTGACTCCCCTGTTTAATTTGATAATTAGAGGCTAGCGTGGTAATGCTCTGTGTAAGAAGAAGGGTTCTGGGTTGAGAGGGGGGCCGGGCTGCGTTCTGATGTCAGGGCCGGGTGGCGGCCGAGAGGGGGTCGACAGTCCACCCAAGCCCACCCCCCCACGCCCCTCCCCCGTACATATAAACGCGACTGGTCAAAAGTACTGATGATGACACGATACATTTTGGAAATGAATTAGGAAGTTGTTTCATCTCCCGACTTGCTGGGTGGCATTCTGCATGTGAGCCCTGCGCTGGCCTGAGTTTCTAATGGCACCTTTTCCCCTTCGTAGTGCCCTACTTCTGACCAGGGCCTGTGCAGCTATGGTCAACAGTTGCCCAGTGCTGTGTATTGAAAGTGTTATGTAATTTAGGACGCGGGCGTTTTCCTCCGCTGATCTGAGGACAGTGTCACACCAGCACGCCACGTCCTTTCTTCTTCCTAAATGAAACAGGGCGGAGGTATCTGGCGCTGTCGCGCTAGCCGAGAAGAAAGACGGAGTGGGCTGAACTATTTCCAAATGGATGGTGGTTCTGCCAATGACCTGAATCTTTTTGGGTAATGATTTGTGCCTTTTCCATTTCAGTTAAAGCAAGATAGAAACAAAGCAATGGGATAAAAAATATTTATATAATTTTGTCTAAACCGATTAAATCTAAATATTTACAAATTTTTCTTTGTCTTGATTTCATATCACATTCAGTGTTATATCTTGAATTTGCAGTTACAGTTTTAAAGTCATGAAGCATATTAGACAAATTTGTTTGATTTACTATACCTTATTCAAATGTACACTTTGTTTGGTCTTGGTGTGTTTCTGTGATCCACCACAAGCCCAGCAAGAAACCCATTCAGCACAAGGCGCTGAAGAGATGTCCTTCTGGTTGAAAAGACGTTGAAGACGCATCTGTCTGGTTGGCCAGACGTTGAAGAGATGTCTTTCTGACTGACAAGAAGTAAAATGAGTCTGTCATTTTCTAGAAAATTATTCGTTCGTAGGAATTTTGTTGAATTATACAGTGAGATCCGATTGTCTGGACATCTTTTGTAAAAGTGCTAGTTAAAGTAGCTGGCTAAACACATTGATCCTTCATTTGGTTGTAGACTCTCCTCTGCTAGCTAGCCTTATTTAAACATAGATAAATAGCTTCTCATATTGCCTTTCCTGCTCGGTTATTGACCATAGATGGTGCATCTCCCTCTGTCTATAACTGAAAGCATGGCCTATCCTCGTAGCATAATGAAATATTGATAATCAATGAAGTGTCTGACCTGGAATAAGGGTTCCAGTCATGACACATGTCATTCTGTGAGTTCTTAGTCCTTGTCTTCGTATGCACAGACACTGAAGGGAATTTAATGAGAGTAATACTGCCTTTTAATATATGACCCGGGACGTATGATCTGAACGGTGTGACATACTATTAAATATTGTGTCATAATGGTGAAGGCTTTATACAGTTCCAACAGAAGGGAGAGATTAAAAACAATTATCCCAACCTTAATCCTGTCAGTCAAGTACAGACGCTGTGTCTTAATTTGATTGTCAGTTTTGTTGCAATAACATTCCTGCACGTCAGACAGCACAAACGTATGAGAGTATTCAAGGTTTAATAAGGCAGACTACATTTGCCTTAACGGAAAGAGTATTAAGCAGTACTAAGGGAAGGTGGAGTGTGGAGAAACGAGAGCGGAAAGGAAAGAAGATGGTAGGATGAATGGTCTTATGCCCAGGTACTGGGGCACCAGAACCACTAACCAGGTCACGGGACCGTCTCTGATCTCAATGCATTGACATCGGCACTTGACCTGAACGTCAGATGAACATCTGACCCTGATCGTATGAGGCCGCGCAGCTCTAAGAGACTTCAACATGAAAGGCTCGAACACAAGGCCTAATGGCTGATTGTGTCCGATAAAGACTCTGGTGCAGAGGCTCTGTCTGAGAGAGAGAGAGAGAAAGAGAGAGAGAGAGAGAGAGAGAGAGAGATGCGTGTGTGGTGTGTTTGTATATATGTGTGTGTGTGTCAGGGTGTGCTCGAGTGCGTGTTCGTGTAAGCGAGTGTGTGAGCATGTGTGTGTGTGTGTGTGTGTGTGTGTGTGTGTGCAGATACAGGTTCTGATAAGTGCTGGCACATTTTAAAAGCTTCTCCCTGGAGGCTGAATCTGCTTATCCCATCTAATGTATATATGTTGCAGCTAGCTAGGACTTCATATCCCCCTCACTCACACAAAGACCAGCAGCTTAGGAGCCCTTAGGAGGCCTGAATTGACTAAAGGGCCATTTAAGTGCAAAACCTAACCTTCGTAATTGGAATCTCATGAAGTATATCCCATGTTAATGGACTATACAGTTAAGTTCAGGAATGGTTAGATTTCGCCAATGTACATTGAGCTTCTACAGGGGGTTCCCACTGAGAAGGTGGTGTTAGTGTCGATGATATACAGTGTTTTTGCCATTTAATGCTTTCAGTCAAATAACAATTTTTTACAGAATGTTTTTTTTTTATCCAAAAATCATAGGTTTTTCAGCCATTTGTTTATGCACAGAGGTGGAGCATGTCTTGACTATGCCTCTAGTCAGTAAAATACTGTTAATGGACTGGGTCTATCTACAGTAAAGTACTGCTAATGGACTGGCTAGAACTACAATAAAGTGCAGGTAATACTGACTAGATCTACAGGTAAGTACTGTTAATGGACTGGCTAGAACTACAATAAAGTGCAGGTAATACTGACTAGAACTACAGGTAAGTACTGTTAATGGACTGGCTAGAACTACAATAAAGTGCAGGTAATACTGACTAGAACTACAGGTAAGTACTGTTAATGGACTGGCTAGAACTACAATAAAGTACTGCTAATGGACTGGCTAGAACTACAGTAAAGTACTGTTATTGAACTGGCTAGAACTACAGTAAAGTGCTGTTAATGGACTGGCTAGAACTACAGTAAAGTCCTGGAATGGCTTCATATCTCCTATGTACAGGGATCCATTTCTGCAGTGAGCTTCCTTAGAGAGGGAAGCACGTCATGTCTAAATATCATTTATATGCTGTTTTGGAAAATAATGAGAGGCCAAAAGGTTTGTATTAATATGACTACAGTTGAGTTGTCAGGCTGTAGGCAGCGTGGGGTTGGAATTCAATGGGTGTGTCTGTAAGCTACTGTACTGCACTGCGTGTAGAATCTATGGCAGAATTCAGTAATCTCTCTCTGTTTTAGACAGGATATTGTACTGGGTGTTGTGCAAAACAGAGATGTTCCCTAGAGCTGAGAACAACTTTGTCTTGCAGGAGGTAGCTACGCTGTAATATTCTGTTTATTCTTTGTACTTTCTATTTCTACGCCCAACGCCGATCCCCCGGAGATATATTATCTGAGTTCTGAAACAGGTGCAGACTCATTTAGTCCTATTGCGAGGAGAGCCCAGCGGCTCCGCCGGTGAAGAAAGCGGCAAAGTCTAGCGCCAGTCAGGGAAAGAGCATTTAATCCTAATCGGACTTTAGCACCATATTGTATAGAGCCCCTATCGTATGAACCAGTTCTCACATCAGAGAGTAGAGCAAATGGCGTTTCCTTATTTAAGTGCTTTCTTTTAAAAGGGTACTGCTCCCATGAAAACCATATCTACATGATCACTTTTTCAAGCTGCTCCATGAGGTCCCCTTTCCACCAATGACAGTAAGACACATATGTTTCAGTATTTTCAAAGGAAAATGCAGGGTTAGACATTATTTTGAGACGACCAATTTCCATCTGCTAATGTTCTATAGATCGTAAGGAATCAACAAACATTCAACAAACTGTCTGTGGACAAGCATTGCTTGCTAAGGTTTGAGTTATCCTTAGGTTTGGAATAAGGTTCAGGCTAATGGTTAAGGTTGGTGTTAATATAATGGTTAATGGTAGGGTTGGTAGATTGTTGACATTTCTGAGTAGTCATGCTTCCGCCCCTACATTTTGATGATATATTTATGGATTTCTTTTGAAGAGTTTTTGATTGCTCCGATAACTTTTTATATCTACCAATTTATTGGTGTATTTTTTACAATTATTCCACCTGGTACATCCTTTGTGGCATCTCTTTGTGTCACCTCTTTTGAACACATCATAGGTCCTAACATTCTTTTTCTCTCCAATAAATACCTAAAAATAAACAATAAATAACAAGCTGAACATGTTTCAGAGCATGTATTTATGTGGTGCAGGAATTATGTTTTTAATTTCCACACGTGCTTTCCGACCACTAATAACAACCGTTTTCCATTCAGGACTTGTAGTTACAAAATTATTAAACCTCTAAAAACATGCTGCTTCTTCACCAAGCTTAGTTCTTTCAGCCATTCGTTCTTGTACAGAGAGCGGAGTATGGTTTGATAGTGCAGCTCGTCAGTCCAGTACGTTATCCTCCTGAGGGCTGGGAAATGACTTGAAAATGACTGGAATTTTTTTTTTGCTCCACGAGGACATTAGAAAAAAAAAGGTGGGCTCAAGGTCAGCAAAGTGCTAAATGGTGTTTCTGACTCTCTCCAATCCCTGGACACCCCAGTCCAACCCCCCACTGATTGGGACCGAGTTGACTACTTTTACGATGACTCTCCTTTTGCCTGAGCTGTTAGACTCATGAAAATACACACGTATGGTTGAGTAAAAGCATATAGCTCTACTCTGCTTCCTCAAGAAGATAGATGTCCGATATTTGATCAGGAGGAGTAGTAGGAGGGGTGGCGTGGCCAGGGCTAGCATGCAGTGCTCCAAATGCAAAGCATTGTAAAATGAGGCTGAGCGGAAAATCCCTCTCCCAGAGGCCCTTGCAGCGCGCCGTAACATCTTAGTGCAAACCAAATCAGGGTACAGTAAACATCCTAGTATACCTACATTTAAAATGATGTATTGCCCGCTTTCGCCACTGAAGGATTTTTACTTTAAATCGCCAAGAGAATACTAGTTTTTCCTCTTTCTATCCCACCCCATCTTTTCCTTAACTCGTTCTTGAAAAGCACTAAGCGTGTAAAAGAGTGTGCTGCCCTTTCTCTTTGGGAGGTTACAGTCTTTTCATAGTCTCTGTGTAGATGTGTGACATGGTAATTCTAACAATATTCTTTCTTGTTTAACTGCTTCTCGCCCCGCTGTAAGACAGAGGAAATCATACAGAAATAACCTTGACAGTTAACAACAGTTAAAACAGTTGTCTACCGTCTTTTACATATTCACCAAATATTTTACATCTCTCGAAAAAGATTTTATTCAAATTATGAAATTAGCAAGTGTGTTTATCAGTGTCTCATTAAAATCAAGTCAGACCAAATTCAGTAAAATATATATTGAACAGAAAATATATGAAATATATGTTTTGAATGTACTGAGAGAAGTATATGATCAGAGGAGTGTCTTCACACGAATATAAGAAAACATCCTCTGTACAATCATGGTTGATTAAGAATGATCTCTTAGTCAAATATGGAATATTACTCTTGTTTTAATATCTTGTAAAATTGTGCAAAATTATAAGTATGTGTTTATAACTGGAAATCCAATTCATTGGTCATGGAACAAGAATCCCCATTCAAAGCAAGCTGATCTCATTGTTTCTGTCCTGTTGATCATATTCAACATGGATTACCATGGATAAGAAAAGGGTTTTACTGTTCTATCTACCTACAGTTCGGCACTGTCTGCTGGCTTAATCTGACTTGCAGTAATCTGATTGTCTATGTGTGGTCTTTGAACTGCAACAGCCTCATTCACTCTATCCATATCTCCTTTATATTTTCCCTTTCTCTCAGTGTTTCTTTCATTTACACTGCGTCTTTCTCTCTTTCTGTCTGTCTTTTTTTAATCCTTGTCCCTTTCTCTCTTTCTGTCTGTCTTTTTTAATCCTTGTCCCTTTCTCTCTTTCTCTCTCTACATTAGCATTCAGCATAATTTTTGTTAGCCTTCCATTCTGTGATTTCAACATTTGTTTGTACTCAATATTTAATTACGGAACACTCTGGAGATTATAGAGAAATGCATCAATAGATCTAAATAAAACAATTAAAAGCATGTAGAAGAAGCACAAGTGACGTCCAATCACAGCTGGACAAAAAAATAATTTTTGTCATACAAGGAGATTACCTCAATAAATCCATACTCGGTTAAATCCATACTCGGCCACCCTGACCAATTCCGAAAAATGAAGTACTAAATATATACAAAACAAGTCATGCAGTGTTTTCTTATCATCCAGTTAACATCACGTTTATCACTGTCTGGGACAACATACTGTACCCTAACCCTAACTCACACCTGAATACAATTTGTTTAATTTCCTTGGTTTGTTATTCCAGTGATGTCTCGACAAGAGAAGTTCATAGGTCGCCTGTCATAATCTATTCATAGTTATCTATTCATGTTCCGATTCACCTTGGGTATCATGATATCATCACCTTTCTGCCTGGGAATCACATTTTAATGGTGTGGTCACAACCTTGTGCTTCCCCAGGTTCTGTCAGCCTTGACCAACATTGCCGGCTTATGGTAATGAGGAGGTGAATATGGTGTGTACGACTCTTGTCTTTAAAATAATGATGAGGATCTTCGATCCCGACAATGTTCTTTGACTGGTAGTAGTGTCAGAGGAGTCTATAAATTAATGGGAGCTTTTTAACACTGATTTTAAGGTCATGCTTTGTGGTAGTTTTACTTTTATTTGGGGCACTTTACTGAAGTAAGATGAGAGGGGGAAGGGTGAACGAAAAAAAAAATTAAAAGAAACTGCTGGAGGAGAGGATTGTTGGAGATGCCATACAAATCTAGAAAAGCAACTTTAGATAATTAGCTGAAACAAAGGCCCTGAAACCAGTCAGGATTCTGCCTGAATTCTCCTTTCAAAGGCTTGAAGAAACAAATAAAAAAATAAACAGCATTAGATCTCGTATTTAACGATGGACACAAAATGCAACTTTCAGTGGAGTTGCTGGTTTGATGTTGAACTCACTGAGGGGATGAAGGTCTTTGTGAGTTGTGACTGGCTTTTGAAAAAAAAAATATGAAAAAACTATTTGTTGGCTCCATGTTGCTTTTTTTACGCTTTGCTTTTCATATGTCTTTTTTTATTTTGTGAAAACCGGGGTTCTCCCCAGACGCAGTGTGATTGGTGTGTGAGTCCCAGTCACTGAGTATGTTCCGCCTAATCTAGAATTCTAAGCAGCAAAACCAAACTGCTGATTAATTTGGATTGCAATGTTTGCCCTGTGGTATTCCTCAAAGATAAATTGCCTTAAATGGGAGAAATTTGTTTCGTCCTTTTAAATGCTGTACTGATGTTACGCTTGTTGTACTCATATCAGGTGTCCGTGACGGATACAATTTAAAGTCCTATTTAGAGCTTGAATCAGTGTCATTTAGCGGGCTCCCTTGCATTCTCTGTGGATGCTTCTGATCAACAAAGAAGTAAATGTTGGTATTCATGTACTGTAGCTTAGCATCACTGGATAACAACATTCTGTTGAGAATCACAACATAAGAAGTGTTATTTGAGCTTGTCCTACTTGAATAACATCAAACCCGGAGTCGAGAAAGAAGGAAGTGTGTTTGGTTTTCATTTAATAGACACATTATTTTTTTTTAACTGTCTGCTTCTATGGATCTATCAATGATAGAAAATACAGACAAAATATATTGAGTGACACTGAGTTCAATGTCAATAAGATGATTAGTACTGTCAAGAGACAGCTCCCTGTTAGTCTGATGTGATTGCCAGAGCGAAATATAGTAATTGTCCTCACCATCCACATGTGAGAGAGACACACTTAAACAAAAGGAGGTATTACAGAAGCAAAAGCAGACCTGTCTTTTTGTACCCCCCACCTAACCCCTCCGCATGAACCCCTTCTTTTTCATCGCATTCCAGAAACATAACTGGCAGAAAGTTTGTGCTAGCCTGGTGGATTTTCATTTCAGATGTTGCCAACTCAAGGGCATTTGGACCAATCAATAACTGTCTGTCTTCTGGCACACACAAAGTTGGCTATTAGAAAAGAGCTTCTTATAGTGGGCTCAGCCAATACCATTAGCCCTAGCCTAAGGGCAGTTCTATCCATGAGACGGGCTAGGCACCTGCCCCTTCTCCCCTCCCCTCCCCCACCATTAGGCAGCTCTCGGGGGATGTCATTTGGACATATCGGGCAAAGAGCACTTCTTTATTCCTTCTTTTTTCTACACCCAGACTCCAACGAAAATCAATAAATCTGTTCTTTGCTTATTTTCAGAACTTTGCTTCAATATAAGCAGGCTTTACCTTCCAGCTACAAACGCATGGAACAGCAGGTCAGTTTTTTCTCTCTCACTCTCTTTTTCTCTCTCTCTTTTTTGCTCCCTTTTATTTCCCCCCCGTTCTTTCCCGATTTCTCCAAAGCTCCAATTTAAAAGCAAATAAATTGGGAAACGTTGTGCCTCTTCATTTTGTTCGGCAGAGATTAAAAGACTCCCTGTGAAAGAGGAGGGACGCTCACATCATTGCTGCACACAAGCGAGAACTACAGACTCTGTCTCCTGGTTTTAACAAGCGTCTTAACGATTTCACTTCGGTGGTGCTGAATGGGCTCTGTCAGGGAACGACGTACACTGTAGCCTCATAATCAGAAAGAAAATGTCACGGCTAAGAATGAATTATCTCTTGAAGTGTCTCTTTATCCTCAAAATCTTTTGCTCATATTAAATTAGTTTGTGTGAAATAATATCACACATCTTTTAAGTATCACTCAGCTGACCAAACACTTCTTTACACTATGTGCCCATGCTGGCGTACGCCCTCTAGTATTTTATCATTCTTGATCCATTTCTCTCTCTCTTTTTCCCCTCTCATCCTTCACAGACAATTAACAGAACAAGGCTTCCTAAGATCTTTCCTCCGCGCGTCCATTCAAAGCCAATGATATTTCAGTATATCACACGCTAAGCCCCCTTTTCTCTCAATTCCTCCTGATACTATGTCCAAATCCTGGGGCTCGCCGGACCGGGGGAACCTTGAAGTCGAAGGTTTAAGGGACCCTGCTATGAGGCCCTCTCCGGCAGGAGGTGTGCCTGCGACAGTGACGTCCGTCCCGGCATTGATCAGTTCTAATGAGCGCTGGTGGAGCCCAGGCTAATGGTGTAATGTCTGTCTGCTGTTGACTGCCCAACGCAGAGCAGAAGATTACCGGCCCAGGGGGGTTGGGTCGCGGTGGCCTGCCTGCCTGCCTGCCTGCCTAGGGCCCTGGGGGAAGCCGAGCACTTGAGACGTCACAGTGGCAAATGAAGGAAGCTGTCTGTAGTCTCTGTGTCGGCTCCAGTCTCTCTCTCTCTCTGCGCTCTCTCTCCATCTTTCATTTGCTCTTTTTCTCTCTTTCTCCTTCACTCTGTCTTTTGATCTCACTATTTCTCTTGATTTTGGTTTTCTTCTCACTTTTTAAAATAGAGGTTGAAGAGTATATTATCTTCTGTGCTCTCTGGCTGCAGCAGTGTTTTTTGTCATTTCATATCAATGCTGCCTTTTTCGCTGATATGTTAATGTTGCACTAAAACAAAGGTAATTGGGAAGTTACTCAGGGGGGAACACAATACTCATATCTCTAGGCTACAGATAAATGTGGCTGTAAAGAATGATTCCAAGTATGGGGAAATTAAAAAGCCCCTAAACGATAGATGGCAAGTTTTACTTCCTGATTTGTGTCTAACAGCCGCCACCCCACATGTGACATCCTATTTTCTGACTCCGCCCACTCAGTTCTCTCATTGAATTAATCCTGACTGTGCACCACCTCCGCCTCCCCAACTCCGCCTCCCCAGCTCCGCCTCCCCAGCTCCGCCTCCCCACCTCCACCTCCGCCTCCCCAGCTCCGCCTCCCCACCTCCACCTCCGCCTCCCCAGCTCCGCCTCCCCACCTCCACCTCCGCCTCCCCAGCTCCACCTCCCCAGCTCCGCCATCCCTCATACTGGACACAATCCTCCTCTGTTTATCCTGCATGCTTCCCTAGTGGCGCTCTAGTCCTTATGTGGTGCACTTCTTCTGACCAGAGTGTGTGTGTGTGTGTGTATGTGTGTGTGTCTGTGTGTGTGTGGGGGGGGGGCATTGGGAACGCAGGCGTTGTGTCCAGACGTCTATATGTCCGTGCTTACATCTGCCTCCAGAGGACAGAGGAGAGGCTGTCCTTCAAACGGCGGCCAGCAGGAGGGAGGGATGTGTCCTTTGGGACCAGTGGTCAGGATGGCTGGTTCAAGAACCTCTGGTGCTCCTCAACACATGTCTGGGAATGTGCAAATATGCCAACACACACTGACACACACACACACACACACACAAATACACACATTGTCCCTGCACAGAGAGGAAGCCCAGGAGGCTGGATGGACAGACCTCCCAGTTCAGTGTCCCAGAAGAGGAGCCAGAATCATTCCAGAGGCTATCAGAGGTTAATTAATATGTAATTATACATCAGTTACATTTTGGCTGAACACTGACCCATGAAAAACAACATCAATTACCTTACATGTCGTTCCTCTCTGGCCTCTGTACGGTCACAGAGACAGAGATGCAAACCAGGTCTACTCTCCTCTCTTCTCCGTTCCTGTCCTCCCCTGTCCTCTCTTCTCCTTCCCCTCTTCTCCCGTCCTCCCTTCTCTTCACCGATCCCCTGTCCTCTCTTCTTCCCTGTCCTCTCTTCTCCTCCCCTTTCTTCTCTGTTCCTGTCCCCTCTTCTCCTCCCCTCTCTTTTCTCCAGTCCTCTCCTCTCTTCTCGTCTTCCGGTTGCATGTGTATCCGGTAGTTCCTGAAGCTATAACGGATACTGTATTAAAATACCTTTGGCATTTGTGTGAAGCAACGCAGCTGCCAAACTTTCAGTAATTTCACTTCACTATAGTAGATCACTTCTCTCCTGTTTTCAGTCTTTCTGATCCATTATAGTGGATGATTCAATCTTTCTGTTCCACTATAGTGGATGATTTCAATATTTGCTCCTTGATAGTGAATTACTTCTCTCCTGATTTTGGTTTTTCCTCTCTACTATAGTGAATGATTTCAATCTTTCTGCTCCACAATAGCAGATGGTTTCAGTCTTTCTGATGCACTACTAATTAAGGATGATTTCACTGTTTCTGCTGCTCTACAGTGGACGATTTCAGTCTTCCTGCTGCACTATCAAGGAAGATATCAATATTTTTGCTGCACTATTGAGGATGATTTCAGTCTTTCACCTGCAGTGTCAAGGATGATTTCTGTCTTTTTGCTGCATTATCAAGGATGATTTCCGTCGTTCTGCTACATTATCAAGGATGATTTCTGTCTTTCTGCTGCACTATCAAGGATGATTTCTGTCTTTCTGCTACACCATCGAGGATGATTTCTGTCTTTCTGCTGCACTATCGAGGATGTGTTTCAATCTTTCTGCTCCACTATCGAGGATGTGTTTCAGTCTTTCTGGAACACTATCAAGGTTGATTTTTGTCTTTCTGCTACACTATCGAGGATGTGTTTCAGTCTTTCTACTTCAGTCTAGTGGATGATTTCTGTCTTATTTTGCTGAGGCTTTGCTGCTTGTTACTTCTAATTGATTTCTTTTCACGTGTCTGTCTCTGCTTGAGTCCCAAACAGTGTGCCTTTTTCTAGATAGGGCCTACGGAACTCTGGTCAGAAGTAGTGCACTACATAGGGAACAGGGTGCCGTTTGTGTGGAAGACAGTATTTGTCTCACCGGGGCAGTGGAGTGGTAAACGGCCCCGGTACCGTATACAGTAGTGCACTTTTTTTTTACCAGAGATACAAGGGCGTTGGTAAAAAGTAGTGAACTACTCGGGGAATAGGGTACTATTTGGGCTGCCTCCATGCTCTTCACCAACCATAACCCCGGCAGTTGAACCAAATAGGACTTTAACTCCAGAAAGATGAAATGTTCCCTCTCACGAGGTGGCCTGTCCATCAAGTGTTTCAGAGACATTTATTGAATGAGAGGGGAAAAGGCTGTTACCCTGAAACTGCTTTTTTGTTCAATCTGTACATTGACAAGTGCTTGAAAAACACAAACAGCGCGAGCCCACGTTTGTTTTATTGCGGCGGGATGTCTTTCGTGTGGGTCCCTCTATATTTTTACTCCACGTCCAAAAAGGGAAACAGATATTGTTCTTTCCTCTCACATCTCACTCACTTTAGAGAACCAGTTAAGGTAAATGAGCAGTGTTTTTTCCCATGCGTTCCTATCAGTCCAAAGTGTCTTCATCTTGGACCAGTCATGTTGCATCTCTGTAGTAAAGGCTGTCTTTGATTTGTTAAGCGAAGTAAAGGATTTGACCCTGTATGTCTGAAGGACTGTTGGCGTTGGGGGTGTTAGGGGGGTTTCTTTGCTCTGTTTGCCCCCCGTTGACCCCACACTATTTCGGGGTCAGGGTGTCCCAGTGGAATCCTTCAACCCCACACCTCCAGAACCATGATGGATACGCACACACACACACACACACACCACACACACACACACCACACACAGACACACACACACCACACACACACACACCACACACCTCCAGAACCATGATGGATACGGTATCAGACATGACACAGACACCCTCCCACCACCCCCCACTGCTGCCCCCACACGCCCTCTATTCTCACACACACACCACACACACACACACACACACACACGCACACG
>JACXGI010018322.1:0-13799 GCA_016801175.1 Esox masquinongy | reverse complement strand
TGATATGTTTGAAGAATATAAACCGAGCAGGGCTCTTAGATCCATGAACACAGGTCAGCTAGTAGAGCCCAGAGCCCAAACTAAACATGGAGAAGCTGCGTTTAGCACATATGCTGTACACAACTGGAATAAACTACCAGAAGATCTTAGACGTGCCCCAAACGTATCCATTTTTAAATCCAGGTTAAAAACACTACTCCTTTCACGTGCCTACGACTGAGCACTTAAAATTACCACACTGTTTAGCCTCATAGCTTCCTATGTTTTTATCCCAATTTTAATCTTTTTTTAAATGTTTATATGTTTTCTTATTGTATTTTTATTATTATGCTGTTTTTATTTGTTTTGATGTTTTAATTTGAGTATTTGTTTTTATGTTATTGTATTTTTATACATTTTTTTTATTTTATTATTCTTTGTAAAGCACATTGAATTGCTTCGATGTATGAATTATGCTAAATAAATAAACTTGCTTGCTTGCTCCCAGACCACTGAACGAATTTACATACCGTTTGGTGTGAAGGACCTTTTGAACCATTATCTGTAAAAGTTATATAAGGAAAGTTGATATCTCAAACAATATGGCTGAAATCAGTGAATGAAATTGAGCTGGGCGGGTCTAGGACTTTAGAAGTCCATTAATCCAAAATGGAATATCAAACAGCTACGAAACACACCCGTAAATGTGTCTGCCAGGAATAAGCAGAAAAAGTCCCATACAGAAATACTTCTTGGGGGCGGTATAAACATCACCGATGTTTCTCACGATTTGGCCGTTAATAAAAACACACTTAAACTACATTTCCTCTGAAATCTGCTGAACGGATTTGGATGACAATTGGTGTGAAGGACTATTGGACAATTGTCTTTAAAAAGTATATAAGACAAGTTGATATCTCAAACAATATGGCCTCCATTTTGACTTCTGTGAAAAACTCATTAACGATATCTCCCCCGAGACCGCTGAATGGATTTGCATGCCATTTGGTGTGAAGGACCTTTGAACCATTATCTTTATGTAATGAAAGTTGATGTCTCATACAGTACTGCTGAAATCAGCGACTGAAATTGAAATGGGCAGGTCTATGACTATATAAGGCCATAAATCCCCATGGGAATATCCGACAACTAAGAAAAGTCAGCCGTTTGCTGTGAAGGATCTGTGGACCATTATCTTTAAAAGTCTATAAAGAAAGTAGATAACGCAAACCATCTGGCCGCAATCCACAATTGAATTTCACATAGTTGTGGCACAATTTTTATAAGGCTATAAATCCTAAAAGGATTCTCCAAGAAAGATGCTACTTGCTTTACAGATAAACCCCAAGGCCAGGGATGAACCCGGGAAGGTACAAACAGCTAGCTCTCATGGTGGCATTATAAACCTCACTGATTTTAAGAAATTCACCAAAAATCAGCCATATGACTTAGACATCAAACTTTCTGGAGATTTTAATCACTAAATGACGTAACTGAATGACTCATTGTTTGCAATTGTTTTAATCGCCAAGTATTCTTCAGCTAAGCAAGCTAAACCCTTTCCCATTCAAAGTCAATGGTATTAGAAATTCAACCCGGGTGTCATATCATTTTGACCACTGCGTGTGCGTGACGCTAGAGGAAGAGTATTTTAGCTAGGGTAATGCAGTGTGGCTAACGCAGGGTGGCTAATGCTAAGTGGCTAACACAATGTTGCTAACGCAGTGTGGCTAATGCTAGGTAGCTAATGGAAGGTGGCTAATGTGGCTAATGCTAGGTAGCTAATGCAAGGTGGCCAACGTCTTTGACACTTCGCACCTATACACAATTTAATGGCTTTATAGCAGCTATAAATGTCACAGATGTTAAGATATTCACCAAAATTCTGCCATACAAGTTTGACACATAAAATTCGCTGTTGAAGTTAATCAGTACATGATGTATCTTTGAAACTCAATGTAAACCATCTCCCTATTCTCTACACCCTACCCCGTAGGGTTACCCCCCCCCAACACACATTATTTTCTCTTTCAACACACAGAAACACATCATGGTGTGTCTTAGACACATTTCCATCATCTCCTCTGTCTCCACAACTACCCACACATTCTCCTTTACGCCCACACGCTCTCCTCCCTCCACACTATCACACACACATTATATTCTCTCTTCACACACAATCCACACTCTCCTCCCCCCACTCCTCACCAAGACACACTCTCTGCTCCACACACATATTCCTACCCTGCCCTCTACTCCCTCCCTCCAAATACACTTTCTCTCGTCTCTTTTTACGCACGCTTATATCTCCACATAAAATCACACACACATACTCCTGTCACTCAGCATACAGACATTCCTATTTAAATCCAAGAAACCACACTCCTCCCTCACAAACACTATGTCCCGTATCTCTACACATAAAACACACACATTCTCCACTCTATCCACTAGTTTCCTGAGGAGGTTACTGGAGAAACAATTATGGGTGGCACTTCCGGCGGAAGTAGCGAAGTACTGAGTTGACTAGCGGTATTTTTGGATTTAGAAACTAGCTAAGTGGGATACGCAATATTATTATATTCAGTCGCTCGATTTTGCAATCTTAGGGAGCTTGGGGACAACATGTGTAGTTCGTGGTTGTACATACAACCAGACAAAACTTAATGATTGGCTTAAATTGGAGTGCTTCAACTATAAACCTAAAATGAAATCGTAATGTTCCTGTCAGAGATGGTATAGTTTCTGTCGCCTCCCAAATGACGACGAAGCGAAAAGATATTGGCTGAAAAACTTAAACTTAAAAAATCTCCCCAAAACGTTGTATGTTTGCTCGTTTCACTTTGTTGATAAGACGCCAACGCAGGATAACCCATACCCAACGCTTTTTCTGGGTTATGAGAGGCCATCAGAGAAGTGACGCTGCCTCAGCAGAAGGGTTGACAGACATGTCACAAGAACAGGTATGTCGACTAGTTTTGATATTTTGCGTTTGTCTTCAGTTTTTTTGCTAGAATCTAACTACTATAGCTTCCAGTCAGAGTCTGAAAATAATGTCTTTAATTTCAACCAGCCACGTATGAAATCTGTTAAACGCTTTATAATTGTAAACACTGAGTCAGTGGTAGGCTACCTGACATTGGAAATATGGTACATATTGTGTAACATTAATCCATGATTATTCTTAATTTATAACTATGTTAATAGAATAACCTATCTGCCATGGTGGCAGGTGACCTGAAATGTTTACCTGCTACAGACAACATTTACCCTTTATTTGGCTGGTGATAATTTCATTTTCTGTTTTAGCTAATAAATACAGAATATTTATTTTGAAATTATTAAACCTAGTCTATGTATCCACAGGGAGTGTTTAAAATGTTTTTAAAAGTATCATTAATTAGTGTATTTGTTTTCCCAGTTCCTTAACAAATAATCTCAGGAACTAATCATCTATATTCATATTCAACTAATTATCACCTGCAGATGAGCCTGGTGTGGTGGAGGATTCAGAGGAGGCAGGGCCTATTTCAAAGACATTCCATGATGCCCAAACACAGTGGTCAGACCCGTCAATGGAGGACCACACTACCAAGGACCTATCATCACAGGTGGCATTGCGACTGCACCAGCCCCTGAGAGGTCACTGTTGAAAGATGATGCTGACTGTCTGCTGTACACAGGGATTCCACTACTAGAATTCAACACTCTTGTGTCTTGTTTACAGTGTTTTGCGCCCACATCATCAACAATGCCAGTTGTAGACCAAATTCTGTTGACACTAATGAAACTTAGACAGAACTTTGTTATAGCTGATTTAGCAAGATGCTTCAAAAGGTCACCCGGTCAGGTCAGTAAAACATTGAAATTCTGGATAGATGTCATTGCTGAGCACTCCAAGGTTCTCATTCCATGGCTGCCTCGTGAGACAATAAAGGCTACTATGTCACAGGTTTTTCAGGAGAATTTTTCAAACACAACATGTGTTATTGACTGCACAGAGTGTTTTGCAAAAGGCAAAAAATTTGGACTCAAGAACTGAAACTTACAGTCACTACTATGCCAGTAATACTGTAAAATATCTAGTTGCAACTGCTCCATCAGGAATGGTTATGTTCATTTCTGAGGCTTGTGGTGGGAAATGTAGCAATATGTTAATAACACAGAACTTGAAGTGATGGGGGAACGTGGGTTCACAATTAGGGACTTGCTAGAGGAACGGAATGTACGCTTGGTCTTACCAGCATTTACACGCAAGCGAAGTCAGTTGACAAATGTGCAGGTCACACGACGCATTGCTAATGTCCGTATTCATGTGGAACGAGCAATAAGGCGTCTTAAAGTATACAAGATTCTCTCACAAACTGTGCCTATTAGTTTGGTCCCTAAAATTGACAAGATACTTAAAATGTATGCAGCTCTTCTAAATCTGAGAAGAGAGCTTATTTCTAGCAAATAGACTCAATGTTTAACACAATCAACATAACTAACAACATGCAGTGATCGTTTATGTATTCCAAAAAATGTACATAACTTTATTCCTATTAATAAATGGCAAGATATTGTCAGCATTTGTAACATTCTTTTATTCCAACTGTTAGCTGTATGTTTTAAATCATTGTTTGGCCAACTTGTCTATTTTAACTTGTTCAGCCCTAAGAAAATTGACTTTGTACTATGAAAAATAAACTGGTGAGAGATCATTACACTGTGTTTGTGTAGGTGTATCTCTTACTAAATTGATTATCTAATAAATTATGATCTTATGTATTATTTATATATGTATATATCCATTAAAACAGTACTTCATGAAGTGCACGCTAAAACTAATTGAATTCTGTATGCCCAGCATATTCAATCTACTGCTCACCCCCATTTACTTAAAGAGCTCCAGGTACTTTGGACAAAGATGTATCTTCTTTTCAGCAAAATCATCAGCCAACCTAGGTAGCATGTGTAAAAAGTGGAATTTCTTCAGCAGTTGCACATGTGCATTTGTGAACTCTTTATCAAATGGAATTTCTACTTCTATGTGCTCGCTTGGTGTCCAGGCGACCAGCTTGCAGCTCTGTAGGCCCAGGCACATCATGGTCACTTGTGTCTGAAAGGAATAAGAAAGCACATTGCCACAAAATTGTGATTAGTCTGAGTTTAAAATACAATGTTCAATACTTGTAATAATACAGCTAATAATCTATTTTCTTAACATTTTACCGACCTGAAGGTAGTATCCATCTTTTCCATTGGGACGAATTAGGTACTGCCCATCATCCAAGCTTTTGATGTCACCATTTAGAAATTCTGTCAGAGACGTGGAACTCTTGAAGGGGCACTTGATCTCAAGGAGCTGTGTTGCATCAAGGATCCCATCTGGGCTGGCACCCAACCAAGGATGGTCAGGGTGCACCACCAGGTCTCTGTTCTCTACAGCATGCCCTCTGCCCTCCAGGAGTGTGATGACATTGACCTCATTTTCTTTGCCATGCTTTGTTGCTGCATTGCCAGTGAAAGTTGGGTACAAATGGTCATTTAAATTTTTTTTGGGATCTGTGGTGTTTCGTTTGGGGACTCGTTTCGCTGTGCTGGCTGTTAGACACAGCTTCCTAGCATCATGCCATAGCTGTGAAGCACGTTTCTTCCATCAATGTAGCTGCTTGTACAGGGTATAATTGGATGTAGGCCTCATAAAACATTGTGCACTTCCTACAGGTTAGTGTTGTGCTGTGTTCAGTGTGACAGAGTGTATTTGTGTGGGCTGAATCATGTTGGCTTGGGCCTGCCTTGCTGCTGCTGTCTACATCTGCTCTGTAACTTAGCTGAAGAAGACCATTTGTCTGGAGCCGAAATAGTGGGGCCATTACTGAGTTGATGTTGCTTGTGAACTCAGCATGATTTCTAAATAGTCGCAGGGAGGTTATGGAATCGTCCTGAGATGACCTTGATGGGCCTGTATATGTGTGGTGGGGTCTGTGATGTTTAAAATTGATGTGTTTTGCCTTCCTCAGCCCTACATTCTTCCTCACACCTGAGTTCCACTTCCTTTGCACATCAGTGCATGCCATTCCTGTTTCGCCTTGCCTTACTGCACTCTCAACCTAAATTGACAAAAATATGTTTAGTTATTATCTAACCCAGTGTTTCACAAACCTCTCCTGGAGTACCCGTTGTCCTGCACTTTCATTTAGTGTCATTACTTCACTGACCTTCCACAGAATTGCTGCAGCATGACTACAAGAACGTCCTGGCCCTACAATACATGTCTGTATGACACCTGCCATTGATGCTTGTACCCACGCCTTGTGATGAGATACGTGCAGGCTCTGACTAGGCTCTATGTCTGCTTTCAGATAGACAAGGTCGTCTCCAACATCCTTCAATAACACCCAACCAACTTTGTTACTGTGTAGGTATTGGTACCAGCGAAGGAATTTCATGGTGGCCACAACGGCCATGGCCGTCATAGCCCTTCGCTCTGGCCGTGATGCCCTGAAAATCATTGTATGCCCTACAGCCACTATGGCCTTTTTGTGGCCCTGCCACTGTCAAAAACTTGCGGTCAGCAGTTTGTTCTAAAGTTTGTTTGTAGTTCGCCATTGAGAACAACCACAAGAACGGACTACATGCAGGTAATCAAACTAGCTAGTTATCGATAGATAGCTGACGCATTTAGTGATTACCTGAATCAAACCTCTCTATTTTGGAAGGTGCGTTCATGAGCAACTGGGAGGTGAGAAAGATCCGACCTCCAAGTGGGAGAATACATCTGAACGCTTTTTGAAAACTCAGAGAAGTAACGTTAGGTTTGACATTACTTGACATGGCAGCGTTTGTGGTGAAAGATTAGAAAACAAGAATTACTTGCTCCGCGCACAAAAAAGTCAGTATATTTTTTTATTTAGGTCGTACTCATTAGCGCAGGTGATTGTGATGTTAAAGGATACTTCGTGGTTTACTTTTGGGTAACTGAGGTAATGTTATGCCTCTGGCTAGCCAGACTTAACGTTACTTAACCGCCAATACCGTAGCCTGTTTGTTGTCGTCATGTGAACGTTCCCAACTAAAACTTCAGAAATGAAACAGATTCCAGAATCAATAAAAATGTTGAGGGGGAGTAGATGTAATTGCAAGGATTAAAACATGACAATTTAACTTTTTATGTGGAAAAAACATCAGTTATTTTTAAGTTAATATTCAAAATATGATATCAAAAAAGTGAATAATGTATGTTTTTATGCCATGCATGTTTTCCTATCAACAAGTCAAGTTGTTTATTTGTAAGCTCCAAATCCTCTTATTTCACTCAATGGCCTTTGTGCCCTGGCATGTGGCCTTTGTGCCCTAAACATTTTTGTGAAACCGAAGGCCAAATGGCCTTGCCCCTAAAATGACGAAATTCCAAGCCTTATTGGTACGCCTCCAAAGTTTTGAAGTTGCTCATCGCCTTACCATCACAAGCTACAGATTTTACGAAGTACGAAAATATGCTACCATATGTGATACGAGGCCACTTCTTAACGTCATCTTCCCAACCATCAATTACGGAGGGTAAAGGCAGGCTAATATTCCCCTTTTTTATCTCTGTCAGGATGTTCCCACATCATTATTAGTTTGAAGCTTTTCGATCGTAAATTAATGAATGAAGAAATCGTTTGTTTACTTCAAACCGGAAATATCGCCCATAATTCACGCAAGGTATCATGGAACACTGGAAACTCGGGGATATACACATTGTTTTTGCTGGACCGCATTAGCGGAGCCGGCCATGAAGAGCAATGTCTCTTACTGAGTGATTGAGTGACTAGCTAATTGTCCCTTGTGAAATAGCGTAATGGTTAGAGACACGGGTTGCCCTGCAGCTGACCAGTGTTCGAGCCTTGCTACCGACAACACAAATTATGCATTAGGATTTGTTCAGAATAGACAGAGACTTTGCTGGCTACAAGCATCAGTAGCTACGTTATAGTAAGCCTAAAACAAAACTGTTTACAGTTATATTGCAAATATTTCTGGTGGATTTTCAAAGTACGCATCCGCATATGCTTTTTGGGGAATATAGATCACAACCCCTGGAGATAATACAGAGGTGCACTGACTAGCAGCAGGACCTGTGGTGTAGTTGGAACATCCCTGTCTTTCATTATTATGACACCGGTTCGATTCCCCTCTCAGACATCCCAAATATTTATCCACTCTGTACCTTTCAGCCGTCACACAACAATATATCCACTCTGTAATACCATGAATCTCATATATTTAAAAGAATAATTGTATTACGTGACCCTTTTTTTTTTTTTTACTGTTTTCTAAAGAGACGAACCGATAGTTACTTTCGTAACTCCAGTTCTATGAGTGGAGCGTTGCCCATAGGGGCTTCGCTCCTATTGGTTTACCCCTCTGCCAATAGGCAGTCACTGAAAATTTAAATATGCAAATTATACCTCTCATGGCCATCTGCCCCATGGCTATAAAAGAGGTCGTCATACTCTGTTCTGTCTCCCGACATACCTTTCTTCACGAGAAAAGCAGTCAGTGACCGGTCAGGGTATGAACCCTATGGGCGACGCTCCACTCATAGAACTGGAGTTACGAAAGTAACTATCATTCTATATCGTGAAGCTTTGCCCATAGGGGCTTTGCTCCTATTGGTTTAGGGCAAAGTGAGCGAGCCCAGGATGTACTCCCTGCCGGTCTCCTATACCACCAACGAGATAAGTGCCCAACAGGACAGCTCAGGCATGGAAAAACCACGACACCGAGCCGCCTCCATCCCGCTCACACCAAGCACATACGTTTACGCACTGAGAAACAGCCGCAAACAAATGCACACACGGCACCAACCCAACCGGTACCTCCTCAATCAGTCTAGACTGAATCGGAGCGTCCGAGACCAGCCCAAAGACACGCAGAGACCCAGACTCGGCGCACAAGCAGACACTCAAGCACACATAATGCGAGCATCTCACTAAAAACCACATAGGCACACCGGAGCATTGGGCGAAACTATGTCAAATGCACCGTCCCAGTAGCTCAACGGATCCAACTCACACCCCAGTCTCAGCCACACTGAGCACAGAGTGAGCCAGCGTGCCCGCAGCCATGTCACACAAGTAAAACCGGACAAAAGGCGATGGCGTCCCCCAAGACGCAGCAGCACAGATGTCCACCACCCCCACGCCCCTAAACAGAGCGGCCGAGGCCGCCACCCCATGCGTGGAGTGGGCCCCAAACCCCCTAGGCGTAGGAGTGCCACGTGACTTGTAGGCCAGATCAATCGCCTCACACAACCAGTGAGACAGACGCTGTTTCAACAACGGCTGGCGCACCTTGGGGCCACCGTGACACACTAAGAGCTGGGGCGCAGTCCGCACCGCGGCCGTGCGTTGCACATACCGTGCCAAAGCGCGCACCAGACACAGACGATGCAACCTCTCCTCCCTCTGTCCCGCATGGGGAGGGGGAGAAAACGCCCACAACACCATCTTCATGGAACGAAACAACGCCTTGATCACCTTGGGCAGAAAGGCCGGGTTAGGGAGCAACACAGCCCTGCTACCATCGCCGTTGATGGCGAGACAGCCAGGCTGCATCGACAGCTCACAAAGGTCAATGAGCAGAGGTCACAGCCAACAAAAGCGGTGTTTTAAGGGACAGCATCTTCAACGGTATCTGACCAATCGGTTCGAATGGCGCGTCACACAGCGCCTCCAGAACCAAAGCCAAATACCACTGTGGCAACGTCCGCTGAGCCACCGGCCGGAGACGGCGGGACCCGGCCAGAAACCGTTTCACCAAGCGATGACTAAACACAGACACTCCATTGAACCCTTCATGACACGCTGAGATCGCACATGCGTACACCTTGAGCGTGCCAGGGGATCTTTGCTGCTCAAACAGACGCTGCAGGAACGACAGGACAGTGCCCACGTCACAACAGAGGGGGTCAACCCCTGCGTCCTCACACCAGTGGGCAAAGATCCTCCAACGGCTAGTATAGCTAGCTGACGTGGAGACCGCCCTCGCACCCTAAATGGTCACGACTACCTCCTCAGTCAGTCCTCGCCACAGCAGCCTGGCCCTCTCAGGAGCCAGGCCCGTAGCGGCTGACCCAGCACAGGGAACGCCCCGATGGAGCCGTTTGCCTTTGTCAACGCCCCGTGGCGGTAAGGGATCGGCCATGGCGTCCCCACCGCCATCTGGGCTTCCTCCGCAAACCACAGGGCACCCGGGCGAAACGGGGCGATCAGAATGAGCGACAGCCCCTCCGATCGCACCCGAGACAAGACAGGAAGAATGCACTGTAGAGGGGGAAACGCATACAGCAGCACTCTTGGCCACGGCCGGTGAGCCAACGTATCCACGTCCAACGGTGGCCTGTCTTGCGCTCGAAGAGAAAACCACAGGGGGCAGTGCGCGTCCTCCCGGGACACGAACAGATCCACCTCTGCCTCCCCGAAGCATCTCCAGACCTTGGCCTCAATGTCGGGATGAAGACGCCACTCGTTGTCCCGGGGACCTCCACGAGACAGCAAGTCCGCACCCACATTGAGCTTTCCAGGAATGTGAAGGGCTCTCAGAGACCTGAGGTGCACATGTGCCCATTCCCAGATCTGCACCGCTAACAGGTGGAGGGGCAGAGACCTGACCCCGCCCTGCCTGTTTACGTAAGCAACCACCGTGCGACTGTCTGACCACACCAACACGTCGTCGGTGCGAAGTGCAGCAGCACGCGTCTGATCGTGTCCAATTCCAGCCAGTTGATGTGGCGCTCCGACGGAGACCACACCCCTCTGACTGAACGCGACTGGCACGTCCCACCCCAGCTCGTCAGGGACGCATCCGTAAACACCGGGACCCGAACCGACACTCTGCCCATGGGAACCCCACACAGCAGAGTGTGCGGGTCTCTCCAGTACGCCAGGTCCGACTCCAGAGAGCTCGGGACCTTGATCAACCGTCGCCGGTGATGCACCGGATCCAAACGGAGACGGGCGAACCAGCGTTGAAGGCCCCTCATGTGCAGCAGGCCCAGCGGAACCACCGCGTGGGCTGAAGACATCAAGCCCAACAGCGACATGACCGCGTACACCGACACCGTGTGCAACAGCCGGACGTGGGCCAGGGCCCGCAGAGTGGCCGCTCTCCGTGCCTCGGATACACGAGCCCTCATAGACACTGTGGATAACTGGAGCCCCAGAAACACCACCAGTTGACTGGGCTGAGGAGCGCTCTTTTTCCAGTTCACCGCAAACCCCAGGCGAGTGAGCTGAGTCACCAACCTGAACGTGTGAACCCGGGCCTGTTCCGCCGAGTGCGCCAGAACCAAAAGGTCGTCTAAGTAGGCCAGAACCCTGACCCCCTGACACCTCAGCGGTCCCAACGCCGCCTCCACGCACTTGGTGAAAGTGCAGGGGGCCAACGCGTATCTGAACGGAATCCGCGTGTACACGTATGCCCGGCCCTGAAAGGCAAATCGCAGGAACTTCCTGTGGCGCGGCAGTATAGGAACATGGAAGTAAGCGTCCTTCAAGTCGACACTGATGCAAAAATCCCCGGGTGCACGCACCCCAGGAGACGTTTCCATCCGGCCTCTTCGACACGCATTTGTTTAGAATGCGCAGGTCTAGAATCGGCCTCATGCCCCCCGTCTTCTTGGGCACCAGGAAGTAAGAGGAGTACAGTCGCCTCTCCCTCTGCTCCAATGGGACTAGGGACACTGCCTCCATCTCTAGAAGGTCCGCAATCTCTTCCTGCAGGGCAGCGACCTTCAGAGGAGACACATTACTGTCTCTACGACCCCTGAGAATGGGGGAGGCGGGCAGTGGAACTGCAGCGCGTAACCCTTCCTCAGTGTCCTGTCTAATCATCCCGGTAGCGTGCATAGCCGACGCCACTCTGAGTAAAACAGAGAGAGCGGGTGAGCATGCAGCTGGGGAGCTGTGGCCAGCCACTGACTGTACGCGTCCTCGGCTCCGACCGCCGCGGGGGGACCGTCCGCAAATAGCCAACCCGCCCAAGGCGGGGCCAACCCGAAAAGGAGAGGAAGACGCATGCGTCACCTGGGCCGAGCCGTCCATCTCCCCATCGGTTACAGCCGTAACCATGGAGATAGAGGCTCCAGCAGGTGGCGCAGCTGAGCCTAGCCGGCCTGATACCTCAGTGAGGCGAGCAGAGAACTCCACCTCGCCCAACAGAAACCTGCCCGGGCCCCCACCTACGCCAACCACCCCAGTGGCTCCTCGATGGCACCGTCACGAGCATGCAGCGGACCCAGACACGCACAGCACAGTGTATGCGCGTCGACCGCCAGGTCCAGCTCGCTGCACCGGCAGGCCAACAGTGAAGTCGGTGGCCGGGGCGCCGGGCTAGAAGAAGGAGGTGAAGCCATCCTTGGCTTGCTGGGAATCACCGTTGATTGCATACTAAACTTTTCTTGTGAAGAAAAAAGGGAGACAGAACAGAGTATGACGACCTCTTTTATAGCCATGGGGCAGATGGCCATGAGAGGTGTGATTTGCATATTTAAATTGTCAGTGACTGCCTATTGGCTGAGGGGTAAACCAATAGGAGCGAAGCCCCTATGGGCAAAGCTTCATGATATAGAACAGCGACAGAGTCATTGGAGTCATTGTTTTCATTATAGGTGCTGTATAGCTATTAGCTAGCCATCTACAGTAATCTTTGTACAAGAGTACACTTTAGTTCCGTTAATAAATGTTCTGTTGTTCACGTTATTTCAGCAAAAATGTTATGGCTGAGGTAAAAGTTGCATTCCCACTGCTAAATAGCGTAATGGTTAAAGACAGTCTGCCACATAGAAAACCGTGGATTTAAACCAGCCAGGGACAACAATATTCATCCCTTCTAATCACAGGCTGGCTGAAATAGGGTTGCCTGGTTCTTTTTCTGGTTTCAAGGTCTTTTGTTTGGTTTGTGATTTGGTTTCTACTTCTTCGATTGGACATCCTGACTACTAGCAGCAATAGGCATTTTTAAATAGCAAAAAATATTTCTCTAGTGAGAGCATGTACTGAGATGTTTCCTGAACCCCGTTTGGTCCTCTGAAACGCTGCTCGCAGCTTTAATTGCACACTTAGAATTGCCATCATACTTGCATTTTTCAGTTGTTTCATATACATGTCTACCTCGGGATCTCATTGCTGCTATCTCTGCACATGCTAACTTACCCCTTCAATTTGCCTCGATTGCACATTACAATTGCCATTTGTACCTGCACTATTTATCCCACTTGTAACACACACTATACTTAATATTTGTACATTTTTTGCCTTCTTTGCACATCTATACATTCCACTTGTAATACACATATACAGTGGGGCAAAAAGTATTTAGTCAGCCACCAATTGTGCAAGTTCTCCCACTTAAAAAGATGAGAGAGGCCTGTAATTTTCTTCATAGGTACACTTCAACTATGAGAGACAAAATGAGAAAAAAAAATCCAGAGAATCACATGTAGGATTTTTAATG
The DNA here is from genome assembly GCA_016801175.1 of Esox masquinongy. Lineage (NCBI taxonomy): Eukaryota > Metazoa > Chordata > Actinopteri > Esociformes > Esocidae > Esox > Esox masquinongy. The sequence goes on along the minus strand of JACXGI010018322.1, from coordinate 335 downwards.
AATTTATTGGTAAATTCCTCTGTAAAATAAATATTTGGTCACCTACAAACAAGCAAGATTTCTGGCTCTCACAGACCTGTAACTTCTTCTTTAAGAGGCTCCTCTGTCCTCCACTCGTTACCTGTATGAATGGCATCTGTTTGAACTTGTTATCAGTATAAAAGACACCTGTCCACAACCTCAAACAGTCACACTCCAAACTCCACTATGGCCAAGACCAAAGAGCTGTCAAAGGACACCAGAAACAAAATTGTAGACCTGCACCAGGCTGGGAAGACTGAATCTGCAATAGGTAAGCAGCTTGGTGTGAAGAAATCAACTGTGGGAGCAATTGT
>JACXGI010018321.1:0-13393 GCA_016801175.1 Esox masquinongy | reverse complement strand
TTTTTTTTATCTTTATGTTTTCTTATTGTATTTCTATTATTATGATGTTTTCATTTGTTTTGATGTTTTAATTTGAGTATTTGTTTTTATGTTATTGTATTTTTATATATTTTATATTTTATTTTTCTTTGTAAAGCACATTGAATTGCTTCGATGTATGAATTGTGCTATATAAATAAACTTGCTTGCTTGCTTGCTATACTCTAACTTGGTCTTTCTCAGTTATTTAAAATGATGCTCAGACTTCTTAGTGACCTATTTTGGGTGATTTGTAAGTGTGGAGTTATTATAGTGGGGTAGTATTGTAGGCTATAGTATTATGTGATTATACGTCATATATATATATAGTTTATATATATAGTTTAAGAGCTAATTAAGGAATTTGTTCGAGCATTCTCAAAATATTGTAAGTGTGTTACATGAATGACAGTAATAGGACGAATCCAAATACCTTACTTTCAAGTAGATGGAACTTAAAACAGTTCTAGTTTAAAACATTTAAGTTGTATCAAAAAGCTGTGTTTACAAGCAACCCATTCCACACCAGTCTGCACATTTAAGTTGGAGTTAGAATGGAATTTCAAGGAATAGTTAAAGGTGAAATATAAATGTCTACCTCAAACAATTGAAGACTAGTAGCAACAAAAGATGCTTCCTATTCAAGTCAATGGGGCTTGGAATGAATTGGGATATATGTGGCCTTCACATTTTAAAGTTTCAATTGAATTTCTAGCTTAACGCTAAAATGTCAGATTAGTGCGAAATGTTGCACATACACAGAATGGCTTGCGTGAAAAAGATTAAATAGTACATTGCTGAGCGAGCAGAGAACTCCTGTGAACTGGGAGCTAGTGCCATGTGCACATTAACCAATCTGTGTAGAGTTTGGGAATCACACTTTAGAGCATGTCTGACATTGAGCAAGCTAAAAATGATTGTCACATGCAGTAAATAAATCAGAAAGCAGATATTTCCCCTGTATAAAGTAATCAAAGTAAAAAGGTTTCTCTACACTCAAATTGTCCCGCACGACTCTTGGTGGAGAACTTGAACTGTCTTTTCTCTCATACATATTTCTATTTTTCTCACAATATTCACTCAACTCTGTCTTGTTGAGTGAATGTTTCGATGGAATATTTTACAAATAAATGGCAGTTTACAAAATCCATCCAATGAAGTAGCCTGAAATATTCTATTGCATAGGTCTTCAACCATCTCCTGGGGACCACCCAGCCATTCCACAGTTTAGTTTTTGCCCTGAAATAGCTCACCAGATTCAACAGGTAAGCTTGTTAATTAGTTAAATAGTTGAATCAGGTGTGCTACCTCTGGGATACACATCTAATAGATGGAATGGCTGGGGGGTCCCCAGGAGAGTGTTGAAGACCTATGTTCTATTGGAATGGAATTGGTTGCCTTTTTGAGCAAATGTTGTTTGCCTGTTAAAATAACATTAACCCGACAAATCACAGGACCCCAAACATGCACAAGTGAACATTCCTTGTTGACTCCACAGGTCATGAAAAGCAGTCTATCATGTTTTCGAAAATCAATTAATCAACTAACGTTTGTAACCACTATATTCTATTATAAATAAATGCTTATTCATATAACATCATTGAATGTAATCTTTGAAAGCATAGAAACTTCAGACTGTTGCATTTGTAAATACCTCTACTAATAAGTAACAACAATTTCCTGCTTGCTCAATGTTAATTATGAACAAAATCCAAAGTTTTGATCTGCTTTCAACAAGTAACTACAGAAAATATTTCACACTAACAAAATTTAGACAGGCAACCTGAGGACAACACACTATGGCCCACTCTGAGGACAGGATTTGGGGCAGAATTCTATATGGCAGAACCTAGGCTGACAGAAATGAAACTACTGTTAGTAAGGCAGGGGGGAGGTCAGCACCACAACCAGGAGGTATCCCATACCAGGAACATAAGATATGCCTGAGACTAACAACAACGCTCTAGAAATGGTTGAGGGTTGTGTGAAAGAAGGAAAGAATGCCAGAGGGATGGAAGTCTGAAGAGGGATACTTCATCCCAAAGGATGAGTTCACACGTCTCACAGTTTCGCGTGTATGGAAGGGAAGATTTTCATCATAGCAAAGAAGACGACAGATTTCATGGTGGAAATCAAGTACCTGAATACAACAGTGCAGAAGGGAAGAATCCCTGGAGAATCTAGGTGCTGGGAACACACTGGAGCAGCAACGCAGCAAATCAGAGTGGTGAAAGAAAAGAGAACCTAGCTTTCCTGTGGCACGATCTTTCCGACACATGCAGCTCCATACCACACAAATTGGTAACAATGAATAAATATGAAGTGGCTACTGGAGTACTTTGACGATTTCAAGATGTTATTCACCATCAGGGAATACATTGGTTGTCCTATAACTATACATCATGTATGAAGCGTTTTTAAATTGGATTGAAGAACAATTGAGAAGTGGTAATCAATAGAAGGGAGATTGGAGATCTGGAGAAACTATTCATGTAGGCTAGGATGACTGTATACCAAGCAAATCTGCTTGGTACAGAAAAAAGTGAAAGACATCCGAGTCAAGGTGACCAGAAAAAAAAAACTCTCAAGAACCTAGGTAAGTGTTTTGAACACTAACTTTGTGACACAGCAAAAAAATGAACAAAAGAAGTCCAGGTGGCATCACGGTTTGCATCTTCTTCTAGCAGACATCTTAAACCTGTCTCTGTCCCAGGCTGTACTTCTGACTGGTTTTAATTAAACCACCGTAGTGCCAGTAACAAGATAATCCGAGGTATCATGATGCAATGATTATCGTCCGATAACCTATTTCACCATGAGCTGCTTCAATAGACTTGTCAAGGGCCACATAAATGACTTGCCACGGTCAAAGGACCAATAGACCTTCCGCCATAGCAGGTGCAAAGAGAATGCCATTTCCACTGATATTCATATGGCCACAACACTCCTGGGGAAGAGGAACATCTATGTGAGAATGCTGTTCATTCACTCCCGGTCAGCATCGAACACTGTTGTTCACCAAACTCAGGTGAATGGGTCTGTACACGACCCTGAGCATTTACATACCAGACTGTTTGAGGTGCAGATTTCAGGAATATGATAACTGGCACATATTGACTGTTTATACTGAGAGGGGTGTGTCCTCAGCCTCTACAGTACTCTTCATGAGCTACGGGAGGAGAACTGCACCACACACAAACACATGGCCCTCGGAAAGGTGGTGATGATGGACCGACTGGGGCCGTATTCACACCCGTCCAGGACTTACGTCCAGCGATGCCAAACGAAAGACTGCAAAGCGCGTTGACTGACCAGCTGAACCCCCCGGGTCACCCTAGGAAGCCTGTTGTTATGCCATCTGGCTGCTGAACATTTGACCTGTTTGACCACCTACGCTGACTCTGGTCAGCCGGGCACGCGTGCCCTCACACGTTCACTTGTCCACACCAACAGTTCCACATCCATGCGTGGTTTTCCTCCTTTCTGTGTCTTAAACTATTAAAGATGTGTAATTGATAAGGCACATGGCCAAGGAGGGAATGTAAACCAGAACAGTCTTGGTGGGGCAGCAGGGCAAATGAAAACGCTGGGAATCAGACAGATAAAGGAAGTAACATCAACAAAGTCAGCACAATGGAGGCTAGAAGAATGAAGTTCCATCTCCGCTGTGCGGGCAACGTATTATTAAGCCTTACAAACTTTGTTGTGTAAGTACTAAAAGAAAACCCAAATTGCTTTTTTTGTGGAAAAACCAGCCAACATTAAGCGCATCATCATGCTCGAAAAAAGACACAACAAGGTCCTGACAGTAATAACATCCCAGCTGGTGGAGGCGGACAAAGATAATAAGCCAAAACAGAAAGGATCTTGCTTCTTCCTTTTTGCCAGGAATGGGAAAAAATAAGCAGCACCCACATAAGTGGCTTCTGCCTTTGGCAGCATCATGTTGTCAGTAAGTTTGTCTCTGGCCGAGACTGGGAAGTTTGTCACGATAAATAAATATGAATACATATAAAAGGAGCAAAGCCCAAATAAAAAGTCTGAGGAAAACTTGCCTCTCCTGTGAAAAACCAATTCTGGAATAAGTTCATCCAATTTAATGTAGCTTAAACAATTTCGACAAAACAATGGATAAATGTTTCCCTAAGACTTGGAATAACGTTGTTCAAAATGATTCCCAGCTGTAATAGTTGATAAAGATGCATGCACCAAATATGAACTGTTTTTACATGGAAACAGAGAGTAGGTTGGGTAAATTGTTTTGAAAGAAAAAATCCAATTTGTTGCCTATTTATTTATGAAGCAGGAAATGCAAGGGTTGTTTCAACTTTCAGTAATGACTGTAAGACATGATCACCACCTTGATCCTCACCTTGGACAACTATAGGAAGTACATGTGCTGCTTTCTGTCATCTCTCTCAGCTGCCTTAACCTTCACCATAAGTCATAGTGCTGTCTTTTAAAGGGTAGACCTGGGACTGCTGAGTAGTTACAAAGATCCAGACAAAACAAAACAATACAGACACAACAGATTTAGCAAAAAAATGTTTAATCTCTCCTTGATGCGTGTTTATTTACAAGTAATAAATCTGCAAAATAGGAAAGAGCAGAATATTTACACGAGCGTGAAACAGCCAACCTGTCACAGTAGCTTCAAGTCTGAAACTCTTAAAACGGTATCAGAATTCATAAAGTATTAAAACTCTTTAGTTTCTCTTTTTCTTAAACCTGTGTCTAGATATTTGTTTGATTTTAAGCCTTTTAAAATTTACTTTGAAAAAAGTAATAGCTTCCCAATGTGCCATAATCAACAAACCATGGGTCAGGGGGAGAAGTTGTTCAATGGCGAGGCAGAGGGGGAAACATGGAACATTATTTTGCAGGTGGTGGATTGTGGGTAATGAAGGAGTCATGGAGGGGTTGTGGGAAGAGGAGGGAGGGCAGGGGTGGGACTGAAAGCTGTGTTCATCAACATCCTCTGGATCTCTCCCTCTGTGTTTCCTCCCAACGCACCATAGCAGACACACACAACCAAATGTATCATTTCCTTCCAAGGACCTTCTGTAGATAACTATTTCTTCTTCTCATCTTTACACAACAACTGGCATTGGAAATAAAATAGAAACTCATAAAACAAAGGAAAACATCAGAACAACTGCCACTGTACTTGCAATATAATGTTTTATACTCTCTAGAGTAACTTTACAGGTTACCATGCATCCATAATCCCATGATCCTAATCAAAAACCTTCCAGTTAAATAACAGAAGAGCAAAACTACATCAAAGCAGGAGAACCGTCCAGAGACTTTATAATGCAACCAGCTGTTTTACAATCACAGTCATCAAAGCCTAGCGTGTGTGGTGGGAGTCAGGCAGCACATAGCAACATTTTTTATCCACTAAACAAAAGCGGGAGACAAATGTGCTCAATCAGGGAATACAGGATGCTTTACAAAAGGACAAAGTGGCAGCTTGAAATCATTTCAAATAATCACAAGTACTGTGTGAATGAACAGAAGAGTGGTCAAATCGACACCCCCACGAGAGGCCTTCTCCTGGTATGGAAAAATCTAGTAACCAGGAGATAATCCTGTTAACTAACCAAGCAAGTTAGGAATTTCACTAACTAGACTCTGTTCCCTGCTCTCAGATATCAAGTATAGAGTACAGTACATACAGCAGGTCCAGCCCTATGTCAATGCTTAGGAGGGATTGGCAGTTTAGTGAGGTGGGGTATAGAAGTGCCTTCATTGATTCACCGGGCCTGAGCTGGAGCGGAGAGTAGAGAAGGTGTTGGAGATGACCAAGAGAGGAGGTGAAATGAGGGAATATTAAATATATCCATAGATATTCTGAAATGTTAACTTTTAACAAAATGTGTTATGGAGGCCTGCTCCCAATTGATTTGGGGAGATTGAAAATCACATCAAACTGAAAAATAATACATAAATAAAAAGAGGAGAGACTTTTCATTTTCATTAAATTCCACTACCTTTGTTGAATTCGGATCAAGGATGGATGGATGGCCCAAGGTTACACATCACATCTACAGTCTGTGTGATCCACACGGCTCTCGCCACAGATCTGACCTAAATATTTTAGAGGTTTCTCAAACATTTCTCTGTTTTAATCTAGCCTCCATACCTCCTTTACTCTCAGAGGACAACGGAAAAGGAATCAAGTTTCTTTCTCTTTTTACGTGACTGAAACGGAACTGGTGCAACATATTAAAGGGAGACAATGCATTTCACAACAATATCAGATTTCCGAGGAAACAAAAATCTTCAACCAGTTTAAAAAACACTCACCAAGATTGAGCAACATTTCATTATCTTGTCACACATCACAGATGCTTGCATTTCAAAATATTTGTCACCGTATTCATCTCTACATCAGACTAAAAACAAAGAAAAGACGACACTGAATGTTCAATTTCCTTGGCGCTTCAAATTTCCTCTTTCTCCTATTGGATGAAGCTCATCAAAGATGCCGTTTCAGATCATAAGGGAAACCCTTGGAGAGTCTAGTCTGCTACTGTACCACTAACCACTGTGTGGTTTCTGCAGAATACAAAGACACAAACTCATACAATTTCACCACTTCAACAAATCAACAGTAAAAATGTAAATCTTTTTTTAAATGTAATTACAATAATAGAACTGTTGAATGTTGAAGTCCCTCGAGCAACAGTGCTCGCTCTCATAATGGGCTAACATCAGGAAGGATTACCCCCACATAAAGTTTTACCTATAAACTCCTATTTGTGTGCTGAAACCTTCATCTCCATGTCCAACATCATAGTCCTCAAACACAGTGGCCTATCTGAGGACCCAGAGGAAGGACAGCAGAGGAACTTTAGGAAGGCTTTGAAAGGGTTGTGTGAATTTAACTGTCGCTACATTTAGCATGGCACTAAGCCCAATGAATCCTTCGGTAGAGTCTGGCTTTTGAGGCACAGCAAATCCTATAAATATCATAGTAATGTAAGCCATGATATTTGCCTTCCCAAAAACATCAACAAAAGTGACCTACTTCACTGTGGTCCGGAGCCTGTGCCCAGAAGCATGCATGGTAGTAGATGCAACCAAAATGGCTGCTCATTCAGGTGGCTGTGAATATGATGCTCATCCAGGAGGCTGTTTTCTGTCACCAGAGTGGTATACAAAACCTAGCCTTTGGATTTTCTAAAAACCACAATAGCAGTGTATACCATACCACATTGTATGTCATCCCAGTATTTCAAGTACCATTAAAACATGTTCTCCCAATAAAGGAAAGGCCCTAAGTCTTAACAATTTTTTCACTTGCTCCTAATTTTTTTTTTTTTTATCATTTATCTGTTTTTTCTCTCACCTTCAGTCACTAGGCATGACAACATTTTAATCATAGCACATTTTATCTAAAGAAAAAGTATTTGCACTAAACAACATTCAAATAAAACATGGCACAGGACAAGTTTTCCTCTTGTTTTCATAGTTTAGTCTTTGAAATATCAAATCCTTTTCTTTCAAAGTGTTTTGTACATTAAAAAGGAAAACTTTTTTGACTATTTTCATTTGTTTCATTAAAAATGAAGTTGTATTTATATATCTATATATATTTATATATCTTCTTTTGATTTAGCTTTTTTGTAAATTGTGCAAATTCAGCAGTTACACAAGTGGCACACCACTGGAGAGAGTAGGCAGTTGAAAAACTCAAAAATGAAATCAACAAAATAAAATAAAAAACTATCTGGAAATCAAAACGACGTCCATGAAAGTTGATGAAGTCTCTGAGGAAGCACTGCTGACAGTAGCTTCCATTGAGAGGGAGAGCTTTATTCATGAAGTCCTTTCTCCATAGCCCCCTTATAGTATCCATTCCGCTTCACAGCACCCATCGTGGCTGTGGGTAGATGGATCAATACGGAAGACAAACTGAAACCAGTGATGAAGAACGTGATAAGACACTTTCTCAGGCCAAAGATGGACGTTAAGTGTTTCTAAACGAGGGCTTGTTTGGATAGGCCGGTGGCTCTCCAGTGTACTGCTTGTGTCCTTGCAGTCCTTACGCATTGAGTTAGGGCTGAGGAGCTGGGCTCAGTGAGAGGAGGCCTAGCTGCTACCCCCTCCGCCCCTCAGTGGCAGGCCTTTCTTCAGCTGGCCAGGGCCATGGTGTCAATGACCTGCTCCAGCTTACTGCGCAGTCTCTGCCTGCGAGACTGCTCGTCCTTCTGCAGCGCGGACAAAATCTGGGGAAGGAGCAAAGAGAGATGGACGGGGGAGGAGAGAGGGAGGAGAGATAGGGACAAGTCCATAGGGTGGACAGCCAGCAGAGAAATTCTATCAGATTGGGTAAACAGCTGTTGAGGCAAATAGGCTTTCATGGCGGAACGAGTAGGCTATTTACTAGTATTTACACTTTCATGTATGAGCATGCAAACAGTTGATCTCTTCCTCTTCACACAGCAGAATATGCCTATTTACTGATAGAACTTGTGTATGTAATAGAGGGAGAGTGCTCTTGTATCCACACATTGCCTGTAATAGGTGTGTTTATAAAGGGGTGCATACAGACAGCACAGCTGAGATGCTGTTTGAAGTTAGAAGTGATGGGTGTTGGAAGAAGATTCGGGATCCATGGGAAATGGGCAGCTGTGTACCAAACAGTTGACGCGTAATGCAGGAGGCTACATAAAGGAGTGCTAGCGCTCTGTGCTACTGTGAGTGACGAGGGGGGTGAGACAGGGACCCTTCGGCCGCCCACATCTGGATAAAAAGAGCACTTGGTGGGGAGCGCCTGATTGGAAGGAGGCAGCTGCAGCACTCGCCTCAGCCCAGAGAGATGTGATGGGGTCTGATATGCTGATTGAGAGTACCCCCCTGTTTTCACCCAACGGTACTCTCTCGCCTTTCGAAAAGATAAGCAGAGAGGCTGCCTGAAACTCACAACGCACTCTTAATAAAGCACTAAAACTGACATGGTAGCACACAGCCACACACTGTTAACCCGTTAGTGAAGTCACACCACTGACTGACTAACTGGCTGGTTGGCTGGTTAGCTGGCAGTCAGACTGGCTAATTGGCTGACTGGCTAGCTTGCCGACAGACTGACTGGCTGGCTAGGAGTCCTTAATGGCTGTGAGCGGATGGAGGGGATAGAGTGGAGGGACCTTCTTCTTCACCACTGCTTCATTATCTCTCCTTGTCCGCAGCCTGGAGTCTGTGAGTCACTGGCCTCCACCCTTTCCAAGCTGCTCATCTCTCAGCTCTCTGAAAATTAGCACTAAGTGTGAACACTCTCATTCACTGCTCTTACATTAGCTCCTACTGGCTCTGCCTCAATGCATGAGCAATGTTTCAGGAATGTTTCGTCCCTGTATTTTGGTGGGAAACTGTGCATGGGAGAATGAGTAAAAAACATACATCCAGTGGGGTTCATTAGGTTCAGAAAATCTTCCTTTATGTTTTAAGGAGCTGCATGCCCATTATGGAAATGTTCTAAGTTATCTATTCTTTAGATGAATTAGAACACCCACATTCCATTAATGAAAAACAAGAGGGCACGTACAATGTGCTTTTGCTGTAACCCCTGTGTTAACATACAGAACCAAAGGCAACGCTTTTCTGATATCTCTATGCTCTGACTAACACAGCTAACATATTTATACATGTTTATAGAATTCTCTCTTTGACTAGTATCTTAACTATATCCTAGTGACTCACCTCATCTTTATATTTGATGATATAGGAGTAGATCTCATGCAGGGCGCTCATGCTGTTGAACTGACTGAGGTGCAGACGGGACTGTTCAGCCAGGTAGGCACTCATGTCCTGGTCACTAATGGCCGGCATACGGGAGATGTCAGAATAGTACCTAGAGGAGGGGTGGAGGAGGAAGAGGAGTGAGGGTGTAGCTTGCTGGACTGGAGAGGACACCCATTTTGTTAAGCATGCGAAGTACTGGGCTATATGAAGTACTTGTCAATAAAATGAAAAAATTGTCCCGAGATCAACACTACACCATAACACCTCTGATCTTTTAAGTCCAACATTTGAAAGGCTAAGTGCATTATACTGTCTGCTTCTTGTGATGCCTCAGATGGACAATCAAACAGTCTGTGGAGTTCAGATCTGTGCCGTACATACCTCTCCACCCAGTTCTTGTAGTTGGGGATATCCTTGGCATACAGCAGCTTGTTAGAGGGGGAGTCTTTGCCCAGCTTGTGTTCTGAAGTGGAGCAGGAGTCCATGAAGGTCTGGGCCACCACAGACAGACAGGCGTCCGTGATGCTGTTCTTATGGATGTCGAACACAAACTGGGGATTCTTGATCACGTTCACCCAGAAGCGTAAAGGCAAACTGGGATGGGAGAGGGATGAGACATGTCAGGAGACCCAAAGACAACCATAGACTCTTCGTAATAATAAAACTCTCTAGCACTCTGTTTGTAATGTGTCTCACCAGTTGCTCTTCCATGTGTGCCGTACATCTGAATCTGATATGGAGTGTTTGTCCGCCTGCTCATCCAAGAAGTCAAACATGTACTTGATGGCAAGAGGCAGGGCACTGCCACGATGGGCTGTGCTAAAGATGGTCTCAAACAGGTCGTCCACAAACTTCTGCAACGTACCCTGAGAGGAGGGACACAGAGGTTTGTCACTCAGAGGCCTACTTCCTTTGCTCACCTACAGATTTCAAATCAACCCGGCAGAAAGCCTAGAAGTTAGATTGTTGGGACAGTAACTGAAAGGTTGCTGATTTGAATACCCGACCGACAAAGTGTAAAATCTCTTAATGTATCCAGAGTCAATCACTCTGGATAACAGTCTCTGCTATATTGTGAAAATGTAGAGGATTAATTTCTACCAGAATGTATTTCCCTACATCGCTTGCTGCGACTTGTATCTATTACAGGATAGTGGGTGTGAAGAGGACATTCTGCTTGTCCAAGATCAAAGTGCTGAGATATGCTGGTTTACCAGACAGGCAGACCTACGTGTTCACTTCTCGGCATCATGCACCACCTAACACTCGATCCCACAACAAATTACCTGTCTCCTGCTATTTTCTCTTCTCTACTCCCACTTTATATTCTTCCATCTTTTTTTTTTATTATGAATCGAAATTGACCACCCGAGAGGCTTGTAAACAGAGTCTCATTTCCATGTTTTTTCTTCTCCTACAATTAGGAGCAAAACAATCAGCTCAGTGATAGCTAGCCGAGCAGAGAGCAGAAGGCAGGCATGCACTGTTTGGTCAGTTAACTGGGAATTGGCTGAGGGACAGCAGAAGAATACAACATTGCAATTGAGGCTAAGCTGTCAAAGACACAAGCACATCAAGGGACCATGGAAGAAATGACATCCTTTTTACCAGGAAAAACTCTATATTTTGAGTCAGAAAATGTTCATAGTACACTGAGTGGAGTAGTAGCAAACGTAGTTAATTCCATAGTGATGATATGGAGGGCATTTCAATGACTTAGTCAACATTTAGATTAGTTGCACTTACATCAACAGTACTGTACATAATTTAGGAAGGTATGATCTATGCTAGAGTCTATATATTTGACTGTATATAGGAGCAGTGGCAGAGAGGCAGAGTAGAGGAAGTCAAAAATCTAGGGCACATGCAGGGATTGAACCCGGGACCCGGCAGGGGAAAGTAAAATTTTCTGGAGGCCAGTGGTTACTACCTTGGTGGCAAGCAGGCGTGTCAGATAGATCTCAGAGACCATCTTGCTGCCGCGGTCGCCCTCACGCTGGTCAGAGTGGTCGTGGTTCTTCACCAGGTGCCACAGCTTGGTGCCGCTCTCCAGGTCAGGAGTGATCATTGGGGTCCGGGATCGCAGGCTGTCTGGACTGCTGGCCGTTCGCAACATGCTCTCTGGACAAAAAAACGAGGGACATCAGGACATAGACAAAGTAATCAGGAGAGAGACAGCTAGATCAGGATCACACAATGAAGAGGTCTGTAGGGGTTAATAGAACCGGAAGAGACTTGAGTGGAAACAGTGACACACGTGTAATCACACATTTCCCCTTGAACATGTTCCTTTTTATAAATGTAATCTGGCACTTGCTCTAGCAGACAAACAGAGATGGGAACAAAACCCATTTTAGTCAGGTGACTGTAAAAAAAACAAAAAACATTCCCATTAGTCAGGGCTCTATCATGGGCTGGCTCTATCATGGGCTGGCTCTATCATGGGCTGGCTCTATCATGGGCTGGTTCTATCATGGGCTGGCTCTATCATGGGCTGACTCTATCATGGGCTGGTTCTATCATGGGCTGGCTCTATCATGGGCTGACTATCATATCTGCTCATCATCCAGCCAGAACAAACCCTGTGCCAACATGTGTCTACTGTCAGTCTTTCTCTCACAGAGTCACAGGCGGAGATGCACCGGGACTTGACCTCTGAGAAGGAAGGAACATTAACGAGCGAGACGACAGATCCCTCTTCTATTGTAACAACTCCTAATGTATGTTAGAGAGGTGGATAGATAGAAAGAAAAATGATAGGGGGCGAGCAGAGCTGGCAAACTCATTACTCTCAATTGGCAGACTCACTAATTGCCAAAAGGGGAAAGTTGTGCGCCTCATTTTCATTGAATGTGCCAGTGGTTAGCGTGCCAGTGTTTACAGAAGTCCGTCCGTCTCCATCCCTCAACCACGCATTACCTGTCATGCATTAGCGGCGGACATCATAGTGGCCATTCACAACACCCCATACTCCCTTTCCAGCTGTGGTAGCATAGGTCAGGCTGTGTGGCCTCCATTGTGTGAGACCTGTCTTGCTCTCCTCCCAGGGGCTGCCTGCCTCCATGCACTACTTCATTATTAATGGTGTGAGTGTCAAACTTCATTACAGGAGACCAAAGAGATCCCTATCTACCGTGTTCCTCTTATCAGCCGGCCTGCTTGCAGTGGCACCTGGCACGGGAGGGAGGAACGCAGGGGCATCAGTCCCTCCCTGATTTATGGTGGGAGGAGGGAGGGAGAGAAGATAAAACAAAAAACGTCTTCAGTCTCTGTCAATCTCTCTCACACTGTCGGAAAGACGGAGTGATGCTCTAGACTCCTGAACGTCGGGAGGGCACCCTGGTGTTCAGGCTGAAAGGATGAGAAAGGTAGACCTGACACAGAAAGACGCTTCTGGAAACTCTCCGGGACTAATGTGTGTTATTGTTTCTCTGTTTGCTGTTTATTTCCTCTAGTCAAAATGGAAAGAACAGTGGGGCATCAGTGCAAGTGTCCAGAATTTCCCCAGTTGACTCTACCGAGATCTGGGCGTGTATTTACTGTCACAAAGAGCACGAGTGCTGATTTAGGATCAGATTTGCTGTTTTGATCATGATGAATAACGGGGGGGGGGGGGGGGGGGGGG
>JACXGI010018320.1:0-13394 GCA_016801175.1 Esox masquinongy | reverse complement strand
GCAATATGTTTAACCCAGGATATGTACTGGGCTATCAGGCATGCATGGCCGCAGTATGTTTAACCCAGGATATGTACTGGGCTATCAGGCATGGCCGCAATATGTTTAACCCAGGATACGTACTGGGCTATCAGGTATGGCCGCAATATGTTTAACCCAGGATATGTACTGGGCTATCAGGCATGGCCGCAATATGTTTAACCCAGGATACGTACTGGGCTATCAGGCATGGCCGCAATATGTTTAACCCAGGATACGTACTGGGCTATCAGGCATGGCCGCAATATGTTTAACCCAGGATACGTACTGGGCTATCAGGGATGGCCACCATATGTTTAACCCAGGATATGTACTGGGCTATCAGGCATGGCTGCAATATGGTATCAGGCATGGTAGCTGACTTAATCACCCCATGAAAGCCAGTCAGCTCCTATCAGCACGATGAATGTCTGTCTGGGGATTGATATGTCAGTGAGAATGTGTCTTCTGTGCATATGTGTGTGTGTGTGTGTGTGTGTGTGTTTGTCTGCACGCATGCTTCAGTGCATGGGCGGTTTTGTCAGCATTAGAGTATGTGTTCGTCAGCTTGTGTGCCTCAATAAACCATAGTATGTGATTGTGTGTTTCTGTGTGTGTTGTGTGTGTGTACGTTTGTGTGTGTGCATATATGTGTGTTTGTGTGTGTGCACGTGTTTATGTGCATGTGTATGTGTGTTCTGGTTGAAGGTTTTACCGGTTGTATGCAACACACAAGGCAAAAATAAACAAACAATATTTATGTACAGACGTGACAAGAACGGTTAGGGTTAAGTTAAGGTTAGGGTTATGTGCAGTGAAATACAAGATAGAAGTGATAAACAATAATATAAGCATCAGCAGAACACCATAATAATCGTCAAGTATTTACATCAATATTTACATCAAGTGTGTGTACGCATATGTCTGTCTTTCTGTTGGTGTTTGTGTGTGTGCCCAACTTAACAGAATCAGTGTAGGTGATTAGAACTTTCTCTGAGCTTCTTAATATTATTCATCTCCTCTCCTCCTCCGTAACTATTCCCCAGGTTGTTGCTGTAAATGAGAATATGTTCTCAGTCAACTAACCTGGTAAAAAAACAGCAAATAATGTAAATAAATAAGACTGATGTTGTTGTAAACTTTAAACTGGCCGAACCCTGCTCGGTTAAATGCTGTGTTACATTATGTTTTTCCCATGGGTTTGATAAAACATTTATTTGAACTTTTTTAATTAAGTTGGTAAACAGTTTATAGTAGTAATAAGGCATCTTTAGGGTTTTGGTATACGGCCAATATGCCATGACTTCAGACATACGACACTTTGCATTGCGTTGTAAGAACCACCCTAGGACATAGTTTATTAGCCATAAAACACAAACCCTTACGGGGCCATATTGCTTGAATTGATCATCACCTAAAAGGTTCCGGAGGATCTTCTAGTCTTTCAACATTTTGATGGTCTCCGGTTCCCCCAAGAGTTTCAATTTGAGAAACCTCTAGCTGAAGGATTCATCAGAAACCATTTCCTCCTTGAACAAATTAAACTTAAAACAGCACTGTGGTGTATACATTGCTAGCTCTTGGACCTTGTGC
Source organism: Esox masquinongy (assembly GCA_016801175.1). Lineage (NCBI taxonomy): Eukaryota > Metazoa > Chordata > Actinopteri > Esociformes > Esocidae > Esox > Esox masquinongy. Next base: position 11,783 of record JACXGI010018320.1, on the reverse strand, counting down.
ATGTAAATAGTGGTGTTTGATAGTTTACAAGCATACTGTCAAGTGGGCAAGGTTTGTTTCTAAAGGCAGCAGGATTCTGATATTTCTGCCAGTAATTGGTCTTTTGACCAATCACATCAGATCTTTCTAAATCAGATCTTTGTCAAAGCTTTTTTTTTACATTTTTCTAACACTTAATCACTTGGCTGGGAGGGTTCAGCAATGATCATGACTCCATGCTTCCTTGCACTGGAGTCTCCTCGGGGAAATAGAAACACTCCTAAGGCCTTTAATAAATGATACAATGGGGGGGGGGGATTCGATGTCACTTGATACAGGATATTGTTATGGGACCTTTCACATCTTTTCTTTGCACTTTCCAGGAGAGTCGTCGTGTATTGCCTGTATTCCTGCACAACGCAGAACATGAAACATCTCCCAGAACCCTAAGCTAGCCGGCTACAACGCACATGTATGAAACGTTGCCAAGTCTAGCAGGCAAGCTTTGTCATTCTTATTCTCATTGTATTCGGAGTGTAGCTCAGAAAGAACATCACACTGTTCTCGTCATCCAGCTCGTACTCCTGTCGGCCTGCGTAGTACCCCCCTCGTTTTGAAATCCACTGAGTGTGGGAACACAACTGGACAGTGAAGTAAGGCTCCGGTTTGAATGTAGATTTAAGAAGCCAGGGATCTTGACTTACCTTGATATCGTTCACTGGTGTGGCAGCCCAATGACTCAGTTGAACTAGAACCAACATTTCTACCCTCTGTTGGACTCGTGTGTTTTTTTTGTTGTTGTTGTTGTTTTTTACATTAGACAGCAGAGTTGTCTGATGTCATTTGTAGAACTTTCGCAGATTGAAAATTCACGAAATACTGCTAGTGAAAATGTTTGTCTGAAACACATCTTTGACTTTCAGAAAAGTGTAGGCAGACTAGAAAAACAGCGAACTTGGTGAACTTCACCGTCGAAACTGCCGACTCTCTCTGGCCCTGTTACTTTGGATCAGGACACATTCCCTCGTCTGATTCCGAACGTCAACAATCATCTGCTTTGTTTTGGTCGAAGTTGAGAGATGTTGTTGTCCTGGAACCGCAATGCCAGTACTCATACCTCCTCTCTCTACACTGACTGCTGGTTGTGGGTTATCAGGCCTACAACGGTGTGCTTGTGCGCGCGCGCGCGAGCGTGCCTGGCTTTTCTCATTTGAACTCCAACACCTCTTGTCAGTCTTTTATTGTTTCAAATAAATGTATTAATAAAAGTATATTTAGCCATCTATTGTAGGGCTTCTATATTTTATTTAAAAAACAAACAAACACAGGATAAACACCATGTAAAAAATAAATAACTAAAAGGCCTCGTTCTGCTAGGAAGACCCAGGCTAACACTTCTGGAATGGAGTTCACCGTTAGATCGGTTTCGAGACGAGTAACTGTGCAGGTTATTACTGAGGTCAAAACAGTGAAATTGTCTGCCCTCAGAAGTTGGTCATTTGTCACACACAGGAAGAGAACCAGGAATTATTCTGTGAAGATTAGTCATCGAATGATGTTGTCTGTGCAATATTTTCAATTGAATAAGACAATATCTGAAGTCGACTGAATGGGTATTATTGTATTTCAACAAGCTATTCTCCCAGAAAGCCATAGGTGTTTAATTATCCTTCTCATCCTCCCATTTTGCTTTAATAGGCTACGCTTCGTCCCCAAACTTCAAGTATAGAGCACATTTGACGATGTATGGTTGCGGAACGTTGTAACGCCTGACAGAAAAGTTAATTGCATCGAAGCGTGTTAGGACTCTGCAAAAACATGTTTATCGTCTACAAAGGCATGTGTAATCTCTATGGTGTGCACTTACCATCCGGGGTTTGAATTTGTTCCTCACTAACAACAAAGATGTTAAAAAATCATTTTCAGCAGGTAGTGCAGCTAAATTTAGAGACGTCCAATTCTTTTCGAAAAAAAGTCAGCACGTCAAAGTCATTTTGATACACGTCTTGCGATGTTTGCTGTTGTATTAACTGGTTGTTACAATGTATTAACTTCCTGTTATAAATGTAAGACTGGCTATGTCACAAGAGTGATCATTTTGGAATTTTTTAGCAAGAGTTTTGAAACCACATGTATAAATAGTACCAAAGCGATTTAAAAAACTGTAAATACAGCCAAAGGCTAAGTGATGGAAGCCAGGGTTGCAGAGAGAAAAAACTGTCAGAGACACAACAGTAAATTAACTGAAAGAACTCAAGAGAAGAAAACACTGAAGTCATTGGCCTTACAGGGTCCCTGTTATTATGATCGATCATCATCTCTGAGCCACAAACAGGGTCCATGTAGGAGGCAATTAAACCCATCACACCCAATCACCCATGGTGGAAACTGACTAGGTGAAGAAAATCAGTGAAGTGATTCTTCCAGCTCTAAGACTGGGTCTCAGTAAATGCAGAGCTCTGGCTGAACTGTCGCCCTACTGAGTCGCTATGAATCTAGAGCTCTGTCTGCCTTGTAGCTCCAGGACTGTGTCTCTATGAATCTAGAGCTCTGTCTGCCTTGTAGCTCCAGGACTGTGTCTCTATGAATCTATGAATCTAGAGCTCTGTCTGCCTTGTAGCTCCAGGACTGTGTCTCTATGAATCTAGAGCTCTGTCTGCCTTGTAGCTCCAGGACTGTGTCTCTATGAATCTATGAATCTAGAGCTCTGTCTGCCTTGTAGCTCCAGGACTGTGTCTCTATTAATCTAGAGCTCTGTCTGCGTTGTAGCTCCACGACTGTGTCTCTATTAATCTAGAGCTCTGTCTGAACTGTAGTTCTACTGGGTCACTATGAATCTAGAGCTATGCCATGTACCTTTAGGACTGTGTCTATAAGTCTAGGTCTCTGTCTGACCTGTAGTTTTAAGACCTTGTCACTATAACGCAAGGGCGTCATATTTACTGTAGGTCTCTCCATAAATCTGGGGATATACTGGGGACTGCACAGGCCACTCAAATACAGTAATAACTGAACTCCCTGTCATGTTCCTGAAATCCTTCAGAGACAATAGGTGCTTTGTGACATGGAGCGTTATTCTGCTGGAAGTATGGGATGCACCGAGCCAGCAACAATGTTGAGGTACGCTGTTGCATTCAAATGTTGCTCAGCTGTTACCATGGGACTTACATAATTCCACAGTCGCACCTCGCCACCAGCCTGTGCCGGTAACCAGACAGGAAGGGCATTGGTTCCCTATCCTTTCTTCTCCACCCCTCGCCTCCTCCTCCCTTCTCCTTCCCGGTGTCTCCCCTTCCTCTACCTGCTGCCCTCTGTCCTCTAAAACATTTTAACTTGTAGCATGTCCTATCCAATTAGTCTCAGCATTCCCTCACCTTGTGAAGCCCCTCAGGCACAGCCGGGGCCAATCTCCTGGTAGCACTGTTTCTGTTGGGCCATATATGTTTGTGTATATAAGTATCCCCCCCTCTGGTTGAATCCCGTCCACTATGAAGGGTACAGGGGTCAGATTGGGGACACCGATATGGTGGGATTCGCAGGCACAACAGGGATTTCTAGCGTGGTCAGGCATAATTGAGAGAAGAGAGAGAGAAAGAGAGAAAGAGAGAGGGAGGGGGGTGGACAGACGGTGCCTACCTGGTCTGACTGCTCCCACTCTGAATGTCCTGGAGGTGTTGGCATGGTGAATTACAGGTCAGTCTCATGCCACCAGCGCCATTACCAATTCATTCTCCTCAAGCTCTGGTTCATTCTGGCTGCTTCTAGATCATTCCAGTTCATTCTGGATCCTTCTAGATTATTCAAGATTATTCTAAATCATTTTCTACTACACTCAAATGCTTTGCATAGCGGCTTGTCGTTACAATCTCAAAGCGCTTTAAGCAAAGGCAGTGGGAAAAAAACATGCAATAGCAAATAGTTATTGGACGGTCCTGGCAGGAAGGGCAGTTCATTTGTGGTCGGTCAGGTATGGTTTAAGTTTGTTGGAAAGAATATGTTACAGTTAAGCATTGTCACATTTAGGCGGTCATTCAGACTGGTTGAGGTAAAATGGTGTACATGTAACATGATCAATTAGTCCTGGCATTTTAGGGATTAGAACTTGCAACCCCTGGCTTTGGATTGTGCAGATCTCTCTGGTGCACCGCAGCATTAGAGCATTATAAAGGACAGAGAATAGAAGATGAGAGGAGAGGAGACAGTGGGGAGGAGAAAGGGAGAGGAGAGGGTGGGGGGGTGGCGAAGACAGCAGAGAGGAGGTGAAGCAGCCTGGAAAGAGAGGTGCCTAATGGACAGTGATGGGGTGTGAACTAACCCGCCACAACATTACATCATGACGAAGCACATCAGATGTGTCTAAAATCGCCCCTCGTTCTCTTCAGCAGCCATCTTCTGATCAGGGCCTCTCCGCCCGAAAAAAACACAGTGCCCTGTATGTACCTAAGGAATAGGGTGCCATTTTGTACACAGCCAGTCTCCCCTTCAGACATAATTTCTCCCTTTGTCTCCTCCTAATCTAAGATGGTGGGCGTGTGGGTAACCAGAGACAATAGCCAGCTGGCAGTCTGGTCTTGTTCAGGCCGGGTCATGGTATTCAGCAAGGGGTTGAAGTACACACAAATACACACACTCACAAACAGCCACCCACGGGAGACAGGGTCTTACACACACACACACACACACACACTCACACACACATATACTCAAACACACAAGAGATAGGGTCTCACACTGACACACAGCCACACACAAACAGCCATCCACAAGAGATGGTGTCTTACACACACATAAACACACACACACAAACACACACACTGTCGGGTGTCAACCTGTTCACACACACACACACACACACAAACACACACACTGTCGGGAGTCAACCTGTTCACACACAATTTTCAGAGCCAAAATCCCATTACCTAGGTGGTTACTGGTCCCTCTCACACAGAGCTTGCTCAGCCAATCACAGCCCTGCCGGCTGCTCCAGGGAATATACTGGCCTCTGTCTCTGCTGGACACACAGTGGAAACAGGCATGCACGTGGACCACACACACACACAACAAACCCCCACACACAACACACACACACACACACAACAAACACCCACACACAACACATCCACAGGCTCACTGCTGACACACATTCTGTATACACGCACACACACACACGCACACACACACGCACACACACACAGTTCTCTCTTTCTGTCTCTCTCTAGCTCATGCCCTTTTTCCTTCACTCTCTCTTGGTAAATCCCAAATTAACCCCTCCATCCTCAGCTCCACCCCCTGCCCGCCATTTTGCAAGTTCATGCACGCCTCCGGCATTTGCACAAGTGTCCCAAGGCTGTAGGGGCTAATTAGACTCTCCGGTGGCCCCGCAAGTCTGCATTGATACAGGCTCCGCTGTGAAGTAGCTAGTGACGTGGAATCCCATAAGGCACTTCGTTATTGTGGGGCCTGCGCAATTTAACACAAAGGAATGGATAGGCGTGCCTAATTAAACGACAGCTTCATTTGTTTACATCTGATTTAGAGACGTGACACAAAACAAAATGTGTCCTTAATTAAATGTTGCATTTCTGCTTATTTCTTCTTCAACTATATATCAGAATTTCGTGTTTGTTTTATTAGGTATCAGTGGACCATTAATTGCATCATTCAAGTCAAGAGTGTGTCCCGAAGTTGATGCGTTTAATAAACCCCTAGCCACTGGATGTCACCCTCTGAGTTTTGTCAGAAACACGTGACCACAGAGGGCACTCCAAGCAAGTGTGTAGGGGATAGAGGTCTGTTTGAGATTCACGGTCTGTCTCCCTCTCTTCGTCTCTCTCTTTCAATCTCATCTTCCTTTCTCCCCTCCTCCCCCTCTCCTTTTCAACTCAAGGCTAAAGATATTCGATGTGTCTCAGAGAGGACCCTCAGAAATGTCTACAGTCACCCTAAAGGACATTGTCTCTGGCTGCATTCCCTCCTGGTACAGACCATTGGCTCACACTGCCTGTCCTCCAGGACAATCACAATCCATGAGGTGACTTTAAAAAGGTCACAAAGATCATCATGGACCTCAGCTGTTGGCAGTTTTCCCTGGTAAAAAAAATGTCTGCTCATAATAAATGATTTATTTTACATCACAAAAAAGACAATGTTTTCAATCTGAAACAGCAAAATAAATTATTTACTACGAGAGCAGACCAGAGTTGCGGACATTCTGCTTTTTTTACTGTCTTGCGTCTGACAAATATTCACCTTGCTCTACAGGTTTCACTGATATCATCGAGCAGACAGAGACAGAAGGGGGAGTACCATAACCAGGAGACTGCAAAAAATCCTAGTTCAACAAACTATGCCCTTTACTTTCTGCAGCAGTTTTTCAACCCTCTATAAGACACAAAATTCAGTCGAGGAAGTCAAGTCAAACAAATTTAAAACCTTTGATCACTGCTGACACAAACTATACCCTTGAGTAGGAACCTCTTCTGCATGTAAGCAAAACTTTTTCACACAGTTGTTCAATCAGCAATCAGTCCTTATTCATGTATAATAACAAATCGCCTGTGATTTGTTATTAGCAAGAATGAACCAAGCAAGGTGAAGGGAAGAGGGGTTCAGATGTGTGGTGGTGGAACATCTCAAAGTGGAATACAAATTACTATTTTTTATACAATTTGTGTCATTTTTGACCATATTGTCAATCATGTACTTCCCATGAGAGAGGCTGGGCAGCAGGTCCAACCAAATATCAGCAGATCAGCTGTGGCATGAATAGTAAAAATATTCCAGAATCACAGTAGGTAAAATACATTTCTATACCACCACTGTATGGAGTACAATATATAATATCCCAGAATCACAGTAGGTAGGTTACAATTCTATACAACACTGTATGGAGTACAATATACCATTGCAAAACTGGTAGCATTGATGAACAGTGTTTCAGTTCTCGTCTGAATGTCAACCGTTTTGAAAATGTAAATTCTGGTTGGACAAAAGTGCCCAAGCAATCGCAAAACCAGTAAACAGGAATGTTATTAAGAATAAGTTATTTTCTCCTGTCTCACTTATACTCAGTGTTTTTCCAAACTCGGAAAACATTCAGTCCACACTGCTGTACCATAAACACTGTAAGCACTGGTCACTTTCCATTTATTTACATCTTGTTGACATTTTCATATTTGTTTTGTGCTAGTTGGACTGGTGTATATGTTAAAACTCCCAGGAGTGTGTTTAAACTTAAAACAGACACACACACAATTTATTCGAATCCATCTCCCGTTCTCGGCTTCTCTCTCTCTATGTCTCTCCCTGCTATATGATGATGTGTTTGTCTGTGACCAACTGTAGATCTCGTTTAGCAGTCAGCACGGCACCACTGTAGCAAAGCCGCCAGTTCACCCGCTCGGATTGCAGCAGTGCTATTCCGCACCTGCGAATGCCTGCAATTACGTCCGCACAGGAGGGAATGCAGGCACGCAACACCTGTCCCAGACATTTCAAACTGATTAGGTTTTTTGTGAGATGCAATATTATACACAGTGATGATACAAACATGTCTGTCCCCAGTTAAGCCATTTGAAAGCCAATGCAGAATGTCATACTCACCCTTAGCAACAAACACATTATGCCTGGATATTAAGGGCTTGTCCTCGTATTAAGGCGAGAGTAGGGCTGTCACGATATCAGATTTTCACTACACGTTCATCGTGGCCAAAATAATTCACGATAACCATATTATCCGGTAACTATAGAAAATTTGAAGAAAAAAATAAATAATGCTATCAGTCAAATTCATCTTCAACTTTGTTTATTGTGTGTTTTGTCTCCTTTTTTTGGGCAAAATAATTACACTCAAAATACGAGTGTAGGGAAGGGGAGAGAAAGTCTGTAACTATAACTGTGCAAGTAAAAAAATTAAAGCGTGCAAAAAGAACTATTACACTTAATGGATAGTGAAAAGAAAACCAGATGAAATGATGAATGATCTCGCCTAACGCCAAGAGGAGTTTTTGGAAAAATACAACTTATTTTCGCCTAGTCAATAGGCTACAAATACGGCGCGTCTTTGCGGACCTCTCCCGAGGGTTCTATAGGTCCATTCTCCCAGTTTAAGGACATCGTTTGTCTACAGGTGACATGAATAAATATAGAAACACCAAGAGGAGTTTTTGGAAAAATACAACGGCCTTTTCTCCAAGTGAATATGCTACAAAAACGGCACATCTTTGCAGATCTCAACCCAAGGGTTCTAGAGGTGCTAACGAGTTGATTTCAATGCCAGTGTATAGGCCCAGACTCCTAGTTTATGCACATGCATGTTTGTCTATAGGTGACATGAATAAGCTATCGAAAAACGGAAAAATACAACGTCATTTTCGCCTAGTGAATACGATATTATCATGTGTGTATTATTAACAATTTTTTAAATATCACGGTTTTCGTGAAAGCCGGTATATCGGACACCCCTAGGTGAGAGTAGTCTTGACTCTTCCTGGTTAGTGTGCCTCAAATTTTCAGTAGCCATTGAGATACCTCAACGGAAAGGGAATGTTTATCTACTTTTATACTGAACCATAAATATGAAGGCAACATACAAAGTGTTGGCCAAAAAAAAATTGATTCAAGAAATGTTCTTCCACATGCACAAGAAGCTACCAAGGCACTCTGTATAAATAATGCCATCATTGATAAAGATGGCACATGACACTAATCAATGTGTTAACTCTCCACATCTTTAACTTGTGTATCCCCCCGAAAAATAATAATAATATTTTTTTTTTCTAAATGCACTTGATTTCTCTGGCACTGACTTTGCCAAGTAATGTCTTTGGTGAAGGAAAATGTACTTATTATGATTGTCAGATGTTGTTTGTCCAAGACATCTTAAGAAGAATGCAGTTATTGTAAGTCACTCTGGATGAGAGCGTCTGCTAAATGATTAAAATGTAAAATGTATTAAAGCCATGTCACTAAACAAAAAAATGGATGAAGTGGCTTTTTATGCAACATGTGGAATTGTTTTCTCCAAAGGTTTCAGTAGAAGAACGATGCCTTACAAGCAGTAGAGTTGGATCCATACAACGCTGCTGATTTAACAAAATCTTTGAGAGCTTATGTGGCTGACTTACAAGCTCAGTTCAACGTATTTGAAGCAGAAACTGAGAATATATCCGAACTATCCCATGTTTTCAAAGACGACACACACAGACAGAGAAAACGCAAGACGCAGGCAGATGAGTCCACAACACCTGTGTCAATTGTCAGGCCGTGAGAAATTCTGCGGATGTGTTTTCATGGTAGTGATGGACAGACTGATGGCAGAAATGGATCGCCAATACCAGTCATATAGTTCCATTAAGAACTTTTTCGGCCTTCTTAACAATATCTCTGCCACTACAGTCAGATGCAGCCAAACTCCCCAAAATATATTCCAGTGACCTGGAGTTAGACTGTGTAGAGGAGATTGTGCACTTCAGAGATTTCATTTGCAATGAAGACTTGAGATCTGCGCAAGCCAGTTTTACTGTTTCTGAACCGAAGGAATCTACTGACCGCTATACTGACCGCTATACCTATATGGGCTATACCTATATGTTTTCTAATGCCTCCTCATATGAAAGCAATCTAAAAGTAAATCAAGGTAATCATATTACGTTTCTGAGTTTGAGTAATCAAGAAGTTACATTACTGATTACAAATGTGGACAGGTAACTTGTAACTGTAACGGAATACATTTAATCTGCCCAACCCCGCCAGTCACCAGCGCAAGTGGTGAAGGCTCTTCCTCTAAGTTGGCATCGTTTAAAAATAGACTAAGCACAGAATAGACTCAATCATCTTACCTTGCTATGGATGATTTTAAATGCTGAGTATTGAGCTTGATGCCAACATTTTCAGGGATTTTTATTTTCCCTTGTGTTGATAGCCTGTGGCAAATTTAGTTGGTAACATGAACTTTGCATTCATAGCTTGTTGGCTATCAGTTATTGTATACTATCATGATTTCACTCCCTACTTTATGTAGTCTATTTTATTATATCATAGTAAAATGTTGTAGGTAGTAGGGGGCCTTAAAATTAGTGTAGCCCAGGCCTATGGCAACCAAAATCCGGCCCTGGTTGTGGCATATCAAAAGGGTGGTCAGTTTGCTGGGAAAATGAAAACCAAAAATAATGCACAGTTTTATCACACAACACAATGTAAGTTTTGAGGGGTTGTGACATTTACATTCTGACTGCAGGAATGTCTACCGGAGCCATTACCAGAGAATTCACGTTGCTTTATTTGCCATAAGCCACCTTCAACGATATTTTAGAAGATTTGGCGGCACGTCCAACCGGCCTCACAGCCGCGGACCACACATGACCGCGCTTGCCAAGGACCTCCACATCAGACCTCTTCCCCCGCCGGATCGTCTGAGGCTGCTGAAAGATGTCGGGACAAACTGTGAGGTCTTTGTCAGGGACACTTTTCTGCATGCTCTTTTGTCTACACCAGGGTGCAGAGCTGGTTGTAGGCATAAGCGACATAAGCGGTCGCTTAGGACCCCAGACCAATAGGGGAGAGGGGGCCCCAAATAAAATTTACTTAGGGCTCCCAAAAGGCTAGAGCCGGCACTGCCAGGGTGTTGACATTAATGTCATTCTTTTGCCATGGCAAATGCTCACCCTCGACAGCCACTGGCACCCTGGAGACGTGCTTTTCAACGGTGGACCCCGGTTTCAGCTGTTTGCTTGATATGATTCTTTCTGTGATTGTAAAAAATCCCCTGAACCATTTGGGGATGTGTTGTATTGTAACAGAGAGACTTGGTCACACTGTCTGGTCATTTCAAACAGTTTACACCTTAAACAATTTTGTCAGAAACACTTGAATTTAATTTTTTCACTGTTGGGTTAGAGGAGATTATCAGCAACTACAGAAGGAGTGAAATTAAGGCCACATTTAGAAATGGGTGAAATAAGACTCACACACAGCTACGTTGTCAGAAATACAATCAAATTTCAACCGTAGTCTGAGCAGACATAAGAGACAGCATTCATTAAGTGCTTTCTGTTGTCAGTCGTCACTTAAATGTGTGATACAGAGTTTGTTTCTGTGTTAACGGGCCATTTCAACACCTCATGAGACAAGCGGCTGTATTTATAGTCAGATGATCGACATGAAGGTCGTCGCATGTCTGGTTAAGCAAGACCACATCATTCTCAGAGTTGCAAGCAACAGCGGGAGCTTCCATTAAACCGCCGTCACATTCAGATGAGGTATTTTACTTTACCTACGCCCACTGAAATTTCGATTAGTCCCGTAAATGATTTTTTTATATAGCAATCCGGCCAACAGGTTGCTATGGATATCTAATCACAGACAGTTGTATCAGTTGATTAAGCATCTTTTTCAAAGAAGTTTAAAAAATGCAAGTGCTATTGATCTGTGTGAGGGGTAGACTCCACAGTGCCAGGGCCGACTGCCTTTGTGGAGGTGATAAAAACCCCAGTCACAACCTCAACAGCAGGGCGCATGATGGGGAATATGGTTCCATTTGGGATGCATTAACCATCCTCGAGATACAGATCTCTTGTGATGATTAAACCAAGCTGTTGGACTGAAAATAAATTATCAACACGAATACTTTCTTTAGCCATCAAGAAACCATCAAGAGATCAAGGCACTTTGGGCTTAATGTGGAGCCGGCTGTCTTTAAAAATAAGATTTATGTAAGCACTGCACCAAAGATGACCTGATAACCCTGTGTGTGTGTGTGTGTGTGTGTGTGTGTGTGTGTGTGTGTGTGTGTGTGTGTGTGTGTG
>JACXGI010018319.1:0-13397 GCA_016801175.1 Esox masquinongy | reverse complement strand
AGGTGTCAATGGTCGTCTTTTGGACAGCTGTCAAGTCAGCAGTCTTCCCCATGATTGTGTAGCCTACAGAACTAGACTGAGAGACCATTTAAAGGCCTTTGCAGGTGTTTTGAGTTAATTAGCTGATTAGAGTGTGGCACCAGGTGTCTTCAATATGGAACCTTTTCACAATATTCTAATTTTCTGAGATACTGAATTTGGGGTTTTCATTAGTTGTCAGTTATAATCATCAAAATTAAAAAGAATAAACACTTAAAATATATCAGTCTGTGTGGAATGAATGTATACATTATACAAGTTTCACTTTTTGAATGGAATTACTGAAATAAATCAACTTTTTGATGATATTCTAATTATATGACCAGCACCTGTACATCTCACTTTGTCCTGTTTCATGTGAGTATGTATTGCTGTGGTGTTTTGTTTGGTGTTGTCTAGTCAATTGTTTACTGTGTGCTGTTTAGTCCTTGTTCAACCTGTGTGTTTTTGTTTATCCCTGTGTCCCTGGGAAAAGGGGGGTTTTAGCAAGTCGCCCTTGGGCTTACACAACACGTAGGAAAACTTTGTCTAAACACACTAGTTAGAACTGAGCGGACCACCCACTGTATTTTTGTATAGGTTAGTAGTCAGCTAAGCGGTTCTTGAGGCAGGCAAGTTAAGTTTAGGGGTGTTTTGGCTATCTTATTTCATTTCTTGGGTCCAGCTCAGCCCCTTTTCCCTACCCCCTTTACCGTGTGTTTATAATAAACGTTTTATGTTTGACGGTAGCTTTGGTTGTCTGTGTCGTTTGTTCTCACTGTTCCTGTACACTACACCACTTTGCATGAGTTTTATGTTATGGGTCTCTGTACCATCCACCCTAGACTGCTAGAGCCACAGGGTTTGTAACAGTGAATGAAGACGTCTATGTAATAGGGAAGTCTATGGGAAACAGAACCATCGTCTCTATGTGGCTCGCAACCAGTATCTGCACTTGGTCTGGGGCTTTCATGAATCAGGAACTGGATATACAAATCTATAACTGAATGAATAGCTCTTCGTGGTAAAAGTGTATAGGCCTTAGTACAGTACAATGAATGAATAACACTTTATGGTAAAGGTGAATAGGCCTTAGTAAAGTATGATGAATGACCATGTAAAGTGCTATAATAGATATTGATGGAGAGGTATGTGAGAGAAGATTGTATAGAGGAATTAGGTTAGTAGGGTAGTACGATGGCATCATGTATGAAGGACACAACATTGGTATGAGGGAGCTATGGAAGGGTGATTGAAACTACTGGTATAAAAGTATTTTGTTGATAACGTCCGTGATTGTGCGCAAATGAGTAGTTGAGTACAAGAGGGGACTTGTGGTTACCGAAGTGCACACTATGGGGAAGTCACATTCTAAGGAGGAACAATGTTCTTGGGACCCAGCTGGGAAAATTCGACAGAGTGATAAGCATAGCGACATAGATTATCGGAAATGGTGTAGGATATGGAATAAAAGGACAGGAGTTAAATGGCCCGAAGCGGGTTCGTGGGACACAGTGAAACTGGAAATATTAGAAGCTGAAATTATGGAAAGAGCAAATAAGATCACAGATAGAGATTGGAGGGTATATTTCGCGCTCAGAGCTGTAAGCGAACAAAAACTAGCAACGACAAAGGTGAACGGTCAACATGAGCTAAACAAGTCTAAGGATAGGACAGAGAAAGATGTAAAGGTAATCCAACCCAACCCCCAATCACCCTGTGTATCCCTATACCAGTCTCTGCCTACTGAGTCACCAGTCCCGCCGCCCCTTATGGAGAAGGCTGTGAGAGCTCGGGGGAGGACGGGGAGCCTGTGCTCCCCAGATTCCCTCGACTTCTGAACAGCGAGGAGCAAAGGGTTTTGATGGGCCAGTCAGCCTTACACCAAGAGAAATCACAGGGTAGAGTAACAAGACAAACTGCTAAATGGGCTACCTTGCTCTCGCAGGGACAAAATCTTAACTGTAAAAGTCACGGTGTTCCACAGTACCCGATGCGCACAGTTGCGCTTATACAGGGAGATGATGAAATAGTGACCAGTGAAGTACATCGCCCCTGGGCGGCTAGTGACCTGACGGTAATAAAAAGCAGAATGCGCACATACCAGTTTCACTTACTCAAACATGTTCTGAAGGCAGAAAGAATTGTGATTGGTACAGGCAGGCCCGCCGATAGGGGGGGACAAACGGGTCTGTTGTCCCGGGCCCAGGGTAGGGGGGGGCCCAGAACTGACATTGGGTTGACATTAAAGGGCCCATCTAAGATTATCTCGTCCCGGGCCCAGGCAAGTCTGTCAGCTGGCCTGGGTACAGGCGAACATCCAATCGAAATGGAGAGGAGGCGGTGCTCATGAACACTTCAAATTACATCAAAAAGCATGCAATTCAGGTAACGTCTGTGAAAGAGTAAGTTTGCCTGTTATGTTAAGTATGTGCTAAATGATTTGATTACATAAACATTCAGAGGTGAATTTCTGGTTGTGATAACATTCACTTGATAACATTTACTTTTTTGATCCAGTTTGAAATGTTCATGAGCACCGCCTTCTTTCCATTTTGATTGGGTGTTCACCTGAACCAATCAATTTATTTCTGCCCTCAGAACGTTTGAGTAAATAAAACTGGTATGTGCGCAGAATGCTTGACATTAGACAATTCGCTGAGATGGAGGAATGAACTGGGGGCCATCATAACTTGTTACCGCCCCACTCTAGTAGATATAACCCATTTGATGTCTGTGTGTTTAAAACCACCCGATTGGGACAGAATAAAAGACAGAGCTACTTGGGACGACACAGATGAGGGACATATATGGAGCCAAATTGAGCTCCAATGTATTGACTGTAAGAAAAGAAAAACGTAACTAAAATATGAAAAAGTAGATTCAAGCGTGGAAAAAGTGTATGCTAAAATCATTAAAAGGATTTTCACGTCCGATCTTAAAATGTCTTCGTTCAAACACGTTTTTTCCACATTCGCTTCTTCTTACGATTACCTTGTCTTCCCACCTTCATTCTAATCATGTTTTCTCAAAACCAAGTTTTGAGCCTCTATTAGCGTGGAGGCGGGGCTTTATCTGGGCATTGAATTCTCACACCCGATTTGCCATGAATCACACCATTATAAGGTGAAAATCATAGCCTTTCCATGCACTGCTTTCCCAATGCAATCTGTGGAGAGAAGTTTAAGAATTGTATAAGCTAGGCTAAATGTGTACATTTAAACAGAATAATAAACTGTTATTCACAGGTTGCATCGATGTCACTGTTGCCATGGTCACAGACACAGATATTGATGAAAGTTTAATGTGTTCTGGAGGTACTATGTACCCCAACATAATCTCCCCCCAGATTAAGGGTGACCAGGGTGATAGCTCGTCAGGCCTATCAGTGCACAGTCTAATGTGTGTGCTATGGTTTATTTAACTAATTAATAACTATCGATGTTCATTTAATATACAGTTGTTCTTAATGTAAAAAATGGTGGCAAATAAAAAACTAAATACAAATAAAAGTTTATACTTAACTTTTATTTGTATAAGAAAGTTTATACTTAACTTTTATTTGCAGTAAAAGTTTATACTTAACTCATTAACTGGATTTTTTTTGCTGTGACGTTTCCAAACCATTAGTCTTAGAACAAATGGTAATTAGCCCCTGTCTAACTTCAGTCACTTTAACATGTTAAACTTTCATCAATATCTGTGTCTGTGACCATGGCAACAGTGACGTCGATGCAACCTGGGAATAACAGTTTATTATTCTGTTTAAATGTACACATTTAGCCTAGTTTATACAATTCTTAAATTTCTCTCCACAGGTTGCATTGGGAAAGCAGTGCATGGAAAGGCTATGATTTTCACCTTATAATGGTGTGATTCATGGCTAATTGGGTGCGAGAATTCAATGCCCAGATAAAGCCCCGCCTCCACGCTAATAGAGGTTGAAAACTTGGTTTTGAGAAAACATGACTCGAACGAAGGTGGGAAGAAATTGTAATCGTAAGAAGCGAACGTGGAAAAAAGTGTTTGAATGAAGACATTTTAAGATCGGATGCAAAAATCTATTTAATGATTTTAGCATACACTGTTTCCACGCTTGAATCTATTTTTTTCATTCGATTGAATTTAGATTTTTCATACTATGAAATATTTAAGTTCCGTTTTTCGTGTCTTACAGTCAATACATTTGAGCTCAATTTGGCTCCATAGACATAGATTAACACAGCTGGCATCACTGAACGAGGCTATAACAACCAGTTTCCCCCAAAGGTTAATTGGGACAAAATACAAGCATGTAAGCAGAAAGAAACTGAGGATGTGCATGATTACGCTGACAGAATGCAGGAATGTTTTTGGAAACCGTCAGGGATGAAGAAAAGTGTAGATGGTGTTACCCCAGCAATAGTGGCTGCCCTAATGTTAGGGTTAAAACTCTCCATCAGGGAAACTGTGAAGAATTTAACTCCTGGTTGGCAAGCCAAACCACTAGCAGAGATAATCCAAGTAGCGGTCCATTGTGAGTAAACGGAACAAAGTAAGGATTCAAAACGACAAGCTAAGCTATTAGCAAAGCAAATGAGGAGTTTTGAGACACCCCCTGCAAGGGGTAGAGGTAGAGGAGGGTTGAGGGGAGAACCCAGGGGAGGTTACAGAGGAGGGTTCGAAGGTAGAGGTGTTGATTTAGGCTCAAGGTATCCCCCATATGATCCAGATGTTTGTTTCCACTGTAAGGAGAAAGCGCACTGGAGGAACCAATATCCAAGAATACTACAGGGGGACAAAGAAGAGGGGGAATATTGGGGAGGCCTAGCATTGCAACGGGAGGACAGCAAGACACGAAACCAGTTGCTACAATTAGAGATAGATCAAACCGGCCCATATGTTAAAGGACAGATCGCAGGACAAGATATCAAGTTGTTGGTGGATACAGGGTCTACTGTGTTCTCAGTAAAGACAGCAGAAGGTCTAGATGTACCGGTATCCAAGAAAACATTCAAGACAAGAGGGATAGCAGGACGAGCAATAGTGAATTCAGTTACGGAACATGTCACTTGCACCATAGGCCCCTTAAGTATTGAACATGCCGTGTTATTAAGCCCCTTTGCGCCTGTAAATCTGTTGGGATGGGACTTACTATGTAAATTGAATTCTACCATTTATTGTACATCTGATGGGGTGTTCCTTGACATACTGGAACCATATAGTGAAGAGGCCCAGTATCATTTATCAGTAAGCCCAGAGTCCAAGGAAGGAACTGAAAATACCTTTAATATAGACTCACTAGAGGTCCCTGAGAAGGTATGGTTGACCCACACTAATGATGTAGGACGCATAGCCTCAGCTAAACCCATCACTACCCTTACCAAGAAAACCACAGTATTCCCTGAGGCCAGAAGCTGTAGATGGCATAGCCCGTGTGATAGAAACCCTAAAACACAGGGAATTTTGATCAAAACAACCAGTCCATGCAACACTCCCATCTTACCGATTAAAAAGCCAGGTAGGGACGAGTGGCGGTTTGTACAGGATCTAAGAGCGGTGAGCAATGTAGTAATACCAGCATTCCCAGTTGTCCCTAATCCTGTTATTATTTTGTCCGGAATCCCGCCAACTGCGGGCTGGTTTTCTGTCATAGACCTCTGCTCAGCTTTCTTTTCAGTACCCGTACATGCCGATAGTCAATATCTGTTTGCATTTACATTTCGTAATGAGCAATTAACGTGGACAGCCCTGCCTCAGGTATATACGGAAAGTCCATCTCTGTATTCCGCTGTGCTAAGAGAAGATTTGGCAGCTATTTGTTTCCCTGGGAATTCTACATTGATTCAGTACATGAACAACCTCCTATTAGCATCTGACACAAACGAACAAAACATAATGGATTTGAAGGTGTTGATGACAGTGTTAGCTGAGAAGGGACATAAAGCCTCAAAGAAGAAACTCCAGGCAGTCAAGCAGCAGGTGGTGTATCTAGGGCATGCTATTCAAAAGGGGGAGAGGGTCCTAACGGCAAATAGGCAGTCAACAATTCTAAACACCCCGAGGCCAGAGACAAAGAAACAAGTCAAGACTTTCCTTGGTGCAGCCAGTTTCTGTAGACAATGGATCCCTGACTATGCACTGATAGCAGCCCCCCTTGAGGCCCACACCAAAGATGAGGAGCCAGATAGAGTAGCATGGACAGAGGAATCTGAAAATGCGTTTGTAGCTCTTAAGCAATCATTGGTAGCAGCCCCAGCGTTGGGACTCCCTGACTATGATAAATCTTTTTCCCTGTCCTGTCATGAAAAGGAGGGGTTTTCACAGGCAGTTTTAACACAGGAACATGGTGATAAACAGAGACCGGTAGCATACTACAGCTCTAAACTTGATTCAGTAGCAGCTGCTATGCCACCTTGTATTAGAGCATGCGCAGCAGCTGCATACGCTGTAGCTGCATAGGCTACCCTAGTGATGGGCTCTCCTCTGACTGTGTTTGTTCCCCACGCTGTAGTGGCGTTATTATTACGAGGCAAGACTCAGCATGTCACTGCTGCTAGAAGCACCCAATGGGAAATGGCTCTCATGCAGTCTGGTATTACCATTGTCCGCTATACTACACTGAACCCTGCAACCCTGTTACCAACCCCTGATGATGGCATGGAACATTCTCGCGCAGCCGCCATAGAGGTATACAGTAAACCCTGCATAGACCTGACTGATACTACACTTAGAAACCCAGATCTGATAGTGTACACTGACGGCTCCTCTTTTGTTAGAAATGGAATAAGGAAATCAGGTTATGCTGTATGTACGGATACAACCCCATTACAGAGTGGTCAGTTGCCCCTTGGAGTGTCCGCCCAAGTAGCTGAATTGCATGCTCTAACCAATACTTGAATTGGCAGCACACAAAACATGTACTAACTACGTTGATACTAAGTATGCGTGGGGTTTTGTTCATGACTATGGCACTCTGTGGAAGCACCAGGGGTTCCTGACATCCGGTGGCACACCCATTCACAATGCTAAATACATAGTCTTTACTGGATGCAGTTCAAAAACCAACATCTCTGGCGATTGTTAGATGTAAGGCACAGAAGAAAGTAACTGATGAGATAACAAAAGGCAATGGTCGTACTGATCTCGCTGCAAAAGAGGCTGCCTCCAGTGCCTTGCAGGATACTGTAGCAAGCAAGCAAGTTTATTTATATAGCACAATTCATACATAGAAGCAATTTAATGTGCTTTACAATGAAAATAAAAAATGCAATAGAATTAAAACAGTCAGATTGTTACAATTCTCTAGCTCAGCTGTCTCCAGGGGGACTGCATGAACTTCAACACCCTGGTATCTCAATCCTCGCATTCCAGCGCTAGGATGAACCCGTCAGTTCCTTTGAGATAATCTTTGCATCAATGTCTTACTTGGCTCTCTCCAGGGGGACATTTATGCCATGTCTGTACATGCATTTTATATTCATCCTCAGTGAATTACAGTTACCATAACTGTTTACTGTACCACCCCGGTATCTCAATCCTCGCACTCCGGCGCTTGGATAAACTCGTCAATCCTTTTGTGAGATAATACCCTACATCGATGTCTAAACAGCAGCACAAGAACTTGCATTATCCATCGTCTGCAGATTGTTACATTTACTAATCTATCACCTGTAATATCCCTTTTAGGTCTGATAGTGCTTGGGAGAGGTTATTCCTCTGATAGCACCAGAACTTGCATTACGATTGGTAAAAGATAGCAAAATAGAAATTTTATAACATACATCATAAAATAACAGAATAATAGTAAAACATAGAATAAGAAAATAGAAATAGAATAAAAATGTGATAAAAACATAGGAAGCTATAAACGCTGTAAGGGTAAACAGTGCGGTTAAGTTTAAACGCTCAGTCTTACGCATGTGAAAAGAGAAGTGTTTTTAACCTGGATTTAAAAATGTATACGTTTGGGGCACGTCTAAGATCATCTGGTAGTTTATTCCAGTTGTGTGCAGCATAACTGCTAAATGCCGCTTGACCATGTTTAGTTTGGACTCTGGGCTCTACTAGCTGACCAGAGTTCATGGATCTAAGAGCCCTGCTTGGTTTATATTCTTCAAACATATCGGAAATGTATTTGGGGCCTGAATCATTCAGTGATTTATACACTTAAAGCACCACTTTAAAATCTATTCTGTAACTGACTGGAAGCCAGTGCAAAGATTTAAGAACCGGAGTGATGTGCTCCGTTCTCTTGGTCCTGGTTAACATTCTAACAGCAGCATTCTGAATGAGCTGCAGCTGTTTTACAGTCTTTTTGGGGAGTCCAGTTAAGAGGCCATTACAGTAGTCAACCCTACTAGAGATAAAAGCATGGATGAGCTTCTCTTGGTCTTTTTGGGACACCAGGCCCTTAATTCTTGCTATATTTTTAAGATGGTAGAATGCTGTTTTGGTGACCGCTTTGATATGACTGTTAAATGTGAGGTCCCGAGTCTATCAGAACACCAAGATTATGCACTTGGTCCCTGGTTTTTAGGGCCTGAGAATCCAGCTTTTTACAAATACTAGTTCTTTTATTTTTGTTGCCAAACAAAACAATCTCTGTTTTATCTTGGTTTAATTGTAAACAATTTTGGTTCATCCAGGTATTTATGTGCTCTATACAATGACACAGTGAGTCTATTGAGCTGTTGTCATACGGTTCGAGAGACATATATATTTGAGTATCATCGGTATAGCTATGGTAGTTAATGTTGTTGTTCTGTAGAATTTGGCCCAGCGGTAGCATACAGAGATTGAACAGAAGCGATCCAACAATCGATCCCTGGGGAACTCCGCATGTCATCGCCACCCTATCAGATTCATGATTGCCAATGGTGACAAAGTAACTCCGGCCATCCAGATAAGATCTGAACCAATTAAGGACTGTACCGCAATTTTTTTTATTTAAAACCACCCAAATTCCTTTCTCTAGATGATGTGGCAACCTTACAAGATGCTTCTGATGGTAATGAAAAATGGAAGTGGGCAGGGGACTATTGTAAATTGCATGATGAAGCAATTTGGCGACACCGGTCTGGCCGCCCGGTGGCGCCCATTTGTTTGTTACCCTATCTGGCACATGTATATCATGGATTAACACACGTCAGTAAAGGGGGGATGATAGCAACGTGTAACAAGGAATGGTATGCTTCTAAATTTATGACTGCAGAACAATGTTTAATTTGTCAAAAACATAACATAGGGAAATCTGTACCCACCGTTGCTAGTGCACATCCTCCCCCTTGGGGACCTTTTTGTAAATATTCAAATTGATTTTGTTGCTATGACACCGTGAGCAGAAGGAAATTCTTATATTCTTTTTTGTGTGGACATGTGGTCTAAATGGACTGAAGCCTTTCCCTGCCGGAAAGCAGATGCTAAAACAGTGGCACGGATTTTGATCAGAGACATAATACCTAGGTTTGTATTACCAAGAAGCATTGATAGTGACCGAAGGACACATTTTGCATCTACTGTTAACACAGAACTTTGCAGAGCATTACAGATTAAACAGAATTTGCATGGTCCATACAGACCACAGGCAGCAGTAGAGAAAGCTAGCCAAGTCATTAAGAATAGATTGGCAAAGATATGTGATGAAACAAGCATGAATTGGGTAGATGCATTACCTCTAGTGCTTATGTCAATCCGTAGCACCCCAAATTGAAACAGCAGACTGAGCCCACATGAAATTCTGATGGGCAGACCCATGCTGACAGCAGCCTCCCCGCCACTGGGACCAAATGGACTTGGTGGATGATACTATGATGACGTATTGTTATGCATTATCTAACTGTTTAAAAAGTATCTACTCACAGGTGAAGGGCACTCAGCATCGGTCCAGTGATAGGGACTGCCAAAACTTGGAGCCTGGGTTCTAATAAAGCGACACGTGAGAGAAGGACCTTTGGATGCCTGCTGGAGTGGGCTGTACGTGATCCTACTGACCACACACGCTGCCGTGAAGTGTAGGGGGAGAATGACCTGGATTCACGCCTCCCACTTTAAGAAGGTCCCGGAACCACAGGATGATCCTGATCTCACCCTGCAGTAGATTCCAGCAATGCCTGTTCCTAACAGCCGGACTAATCCTGGTCCTGGTGATCCTGCCTCGAGGGGGAGGGGACAACCTCCGAACGACAGCAGCACCGCAGGAGGGGTACAACCTCCAACCAAAGGAGGCAATGCTGGAGGACAACATCCTTGAATCTATGGAAGCCATACGAGGTGGTGCAAGCCCCCATCTGGGGAGGCTGACGACGGCTCCGTTGGTGGGCATGACAGCTGGTTTTAACCATCTGGGTAATACATCACAGCCCATTGACGGGCTCTGGTCAGATTGGCATACACAACACAGAGCACATGATACCAAGGAGGGAGAACACAGATTATTCTGTCCAGTCTATTACACCAACTAGGTTGAAAAGGTCTCGAGCACAATATCATGGCAGCATATATTTAAGGTTATCTTATGAGGTTGCAACGGTTCTGAATAAATCTAATTGTTAGGTTTGTCATTATGTGCCACAGTCTACCAAGGATGGTTTACCAATGACTATTACGCCTATTGATGAGCAAACCATTTGTGATGATTATTATGGCAGTTCTTCTCTACATGTACACCTTCCAAGGAACATACAGGACATGAAAGCACTTTTAGTATAGAAAACAAATGGCACCAACGTCATTTATGCCTACAAACAGGAAAGTATGCCTTTGCCACCTGGTTTACTGCACATCCCAGTCTGACTCACACTTACCCCCCACTGATAGTGTACAGCCCCAAGGGATTAGTGTGTTTTAAGGCAAATAGAGCAGTCTACCTAGGTCACAGTGTGTGTCAGTATACACTTGATTGCTCTGGAAGATCAGAGGAGGACAATGCTTTATGGACTACAAGCCATTCTCCGGTACAACCGACTGACTGTATGTCTGGTTTTGTTAATGGACTACCTACATGGAACAGTACTTATTTTGTGTGTGACAGGAAAGCCTACACTCATTTGCCTGTCAATTGAGGGGGTTCTTGTTGTTTAGGGTTTGTTGCCCGTGTGTTATCCACTCTCCCAAGCACTATCAGACCTAAAAGGGATATTACAGAAGGTGATAGATTAGCAGCTATTCTTTTCCCCGTGTATGGAGTTGGTAGAACGATAAAGGAAGTTAAATTGTTGGCTTCAGTGATTGGTAAGTTTAGCAATGACACAGCTTTAGAGAAAATTACTACTGAGATGGTGGCAGTTCGTAATGTTGCCCTACAAAAGAGAGCTGCACTGGATTTCCTTCTATCTGCCAAGGGTGGCCCATGTGCCTTAATAGGGAAAGAATGCTGTACCTTCATACCTGATGTCTGTACTCCTGTACATGACTTGGCTGACCAAATACAGACACAGGCTGTTACATTGCATGTCACTCTGTATTGGGATTTGTTTGGATGGTGTGGAAGTTTAATTAATTATGCATATATATATTATATATTAAGGATGCATAAATATATTCTATTTGAATAAATTAGGTTTATTAAATATGTGTTAAATATGTAGGTTTTGTGTATATGATATACAGGCTGGATACTTTGCTCTGTCTAGGAGTTGTGGAAACATGTAGTTAAAAATGTGGGGACTTCAGCTATAGCTTGTCCTCCTCTCCGTCAGAACTCTTGCCAGCAAATCCTTGTTCTCCTTTTGGCCCAGGCCCATATACGGGCATTCTTTAGCTTATGTGTCCTATGTTGTTAGGACTTGGAGCATTAAGATGAGAACCAGATGTTAGAAGAAAATAAAAGGGGCCCCTCAAAGTGTGTCTTTGTCATACCTAGGAACATGCACATGAGTGTACTTTGTCTGTATATCACCTACAAGCTTGTAATAAACTATTATAATTAAAGTATTGTGTAGAAAATTAATTTATTGTCATTCTTATTTATTCATTCTTATTAGAAGGATTTTGTATTCTGTATGCTTGATCAATTACACATATACTGAAAGACTTGTCTCTCTCTCTGTCTCCAACTTATAAGGCCAGTATTTGTATTCAAGGGCAGGGATGAATGGAATGTCGGCTGCACAGGGCGCCATAAGACACTGTTCTCTAGGAGGAAGCTCTTGAACAGCAGGGGGTTACTATTACTTACATCCTACAGGAACAGAGCTCTATTCTTTATTGGGAAGAGCATGGTTAACTTAAGTCTCCATATAGTAACTGTCCAGATTGATATATCTCAGCCTTTGACCAGGTTGTCTGGGCAACTGAGTCTATGATTCTCTGTGCCTCTTGGAGCCATCTGAGCGCAACCTTGCATTTTTAGACTACCTTATAGTAGCTACTATTCCTTGTATGTACATTCTGCAAATGCTAATTCCGTCATCTGTACTGTTGGAAGAGAAAATATGCTTGAAACTTGAAATGCACAATCAGAACAATCTGTCATGACGTTACTCTGCTAGTCTCTGTACTCATTCTCTGTTGATGTTGTGACGGTTGTTCCCATGGATCCACGTAATTAAACTTGAAACAGTCAACTGTTATACCAGACTCTGAGAAGTCTTTATTTTAATAAATCACGAACATTTTCCATCCTCCACAATTTGGCACCCCAGATGGGACTTCAATATCTTCACGACGACGGTGTTTACTTTTCAACTCTCTCCAGCTGACTGAACTGCCGGCATCATAAAATAGGTAAGCGAAATCTACTTGACAAAATTCGCAATAGTTCATATCAGTCTGTTTGAGGGTTGAATTGTTTACAACGGAGCCGGGAGTGACGAAGTCCGATTTGTTACATGTAAAATAACAGTTGATTATTGATGGTACATGTTTTATTGATGTTTCATTGTCATAATTTTATACTAAAAGAAAATATAGAAAATCCTTCGAAAAGAAGTTTAAAGAACAAAAAAAGAGATGAAACTGAATATTTGATAACAAAGTATGATCATTAAAGAGAACTCCTAAACAGTATAGTATAGCCAATTCGGGGTTCCCAAAATCTGTTATATGTGAGGGAATAACTAATTCGACGCTTCTGAGAGCTTAAAATAAGAACTTAAAGTGAGGGGGCTAGCCGACCAGTTATCAACTGCCGCTGTGGGGTTAGAGTCCCCCAGCAGATGTGGTTAGAGTCCCCTTGCAGGCGATAAGATAGGTGTGTGATGCAACCTAATTGGGTCACATTACTCCCCTTGGTGGGTTGCAATAGCAGTGGTTGACGAACCCCTATGTGCTAAACCAAGGCTGGTCCTAAATTAGGGTAAATTAATAATTCAAATTAGATTATCCAAGAGACCCTATGTTGAGGATACCCAAGAACATTAGGTGAGGGGCCATATCCAAGAAACCCTATGTTGAGGATA
>JACXGI010018318.1:0-13375 GCA_016801175.1 Esox masquinongy | reverse complement strand
ATATAGAGGACTATGTGTCTGTCCTCTTCTAGTCACACAGAGGACTATGTGTCTGTCCTCTTCCACCCATATAGAGGACTATGTGTCTGTCCTCTTCTAGTCACACAGAGGACTATGTGTCTGTCCTCTTCCACCCATATAGAGGACTATGTGTCTGTCCTCTTCTAGTCACACAGAGGACTATGTGTCTGTCCTCTTCTAGTCACACAGAGGACTATGTGTCTGTCCTCTTCTAGTCACACAGAGGACTATGTGTCTGTCCTCTTCTAGTCACACAGAGGACTATGTGTCTGTCTTCTTGAAGGTACTCTAAATCCAATCGGCCATTGTTGTTATGGACCCATCTCCTTTAGGACTGGACTTGGAATATTTTGTGGACACACAACACAACACAGAAACACACAACATAGACACACAAGAAATACAACACAAACTAACACAACGTAGACACACACAACGCAACACATTGGGACTGGTCTGTTGTAACCATGGCAACCATTCCCAGGTCTTATTTTTTTCCCTCTGTTCCTGAAAGCATGATTAGATAGGAGGCTTAGAGAGCGAAAACACTCAGAGTGAACACGCAGAGTGAACACGCAGAGTGAACACGCAGAGTGAACACGCAGAGTGAACACGCAGTTTGGAGACAGCAGTGGCTCTGGTCATTTCTTTAAGGAAGACTCCATAGTTTCACTATTTCCGTGGTCTGTTGTCCTCTAGTGGTCCGATGCGAGCGTACGTCCTGGCCAGAGAAGATGCCATATCGTCCTGGAGGGACCTGATGGGCCCCACCAAGGTGTTCAGGGCCCACTACACCTCTCCATCCAGCCTCAGGGCCCAGTATGGACTCACTGACACCAGGAACACCACCCACGGCTCAGGTACAACCCTTTCCGGGCCTCATTTGTGTCTCTTACTTTCATTCAGTGTATCCATTATTTATAATCCATAGATATACATCATCTTAGTCCCATTTAGGTATTTAGTATCCACATTCATGGAGCTGAGTCACATGAATAAAGTCTGTCTCAGTAGAAGCACCAGTCTTCCAGTGAGAAGTAATGACCTTAACAATAATGGACCTTATTAAGGAATTCTTCACACTTCCCTTTCTCAGATTCGGTGGAGTCAGCACGGCGGGAGATCAATTTCTTCTTCCCAGAATTCAATGCAGAGGAGTGGCTAGAGAGAGAGGAGCTGAGGGCCAGAGAGGGACTGGTGGAGGGTGATCAGCATTGACCTCTATACACCACAACACCAGCACATCCTATTAAATACAATTTATATATATAAATACCACCAACACATCCTACTAAATACAGTTTATATATATAAATACCACCAACACATCCTACTAAATACAGTTTATATACACATAGAAGGCTAATGGTATTATGAGGGAATAAGGACTTTTCTGACAACCTGGAATGTGGAATTGTGTTGTACTAACAGAACTGTGCAACTAAAGGTTGTCTGGATGCTTAATGAACAGTTACTGTTACCGCCATCTGTCAGCTATTCAGTCAGGAAGTCAATCAGTCGGTAAATATCAGCCACACACTGAACGTGCCAAACGGGATTGTAAAACCAACAAACATTGTTGGGTTAAGGGTTTATATAGTATTACTACTCTCCTTTTGACCAATCAAATCAACTCTGGGAAAAGTGTAAAAAGATATCATATTACTGGTCATAGACCAGTGAGTGGGAACAATATACACAATCCAGCCATCTACACAATCCACTAGGATATCAGTCTTCACTAGAGATGTTGTTAGATGTGAACTGAAGCCATTACCTGTGAAAAACACCTTAAAGTGCATGTTTATGTCTTTGTTTTAAAGTGTATATTGTAGTCCATCCTTTATTTCTAATAATATCAACATGTTTATGTATTGGAATGGGCCTTTGGAATATTTGCTTCAACGTTATGCAAAGTCCAAATAGTGGTATTAAGCAATTGATGGGAACCTTTTAGGAATTTATAAATAATACAGCTTCTATGAAGTGATTTAAAAAATGAAATAAAACCTATTAGACCTCCCTCATAACTAAAGATCTGTTGACAGCACAAATGTAACCTTTCCATATTGATTATCTTGAAAGTGCAATGAGTGGCATAAGAGCTCCGTCACTTTAGTACCATAGAAACCTTGTTAAATGAAGCGGTTTGCCATTCAACATTAATCCAACGCTTCTGTGATCCACAGACTGTTATTGTGCCATTTGACATTAGGATTAATTGTGTTTTGTTCTAACCAAGGACATTGTACCCCTGCCCAACTGATCCCATGGCAAACCTTCAATGTGAATTGGCAAACTGTATGTGCATAAATTATATGAAGAATAAACAGAAATATATATTTTCCCAACCACTGCTCATGTTTAATGTTCATACTGTTTGTTAAAGCTGTTTGTAACTTGTTTGGCTCTAATTTTGAATGAATCTCACTTCACATAGGGCTCACAATAGAGATGTACTGGAATACACTTACATGGCACTCAAATTCAAAGACAGCACAGCCCACCAAGTGACTTGTATGAGAATATCACAAAACTAGCTAGACTTGTCATGTTTTATAAATAGGTGGTACAGCTCAGTTCCTAGCAGCTCAAAGGTCCTATTTAAAACATCTTGGTCAGAAACCAGCTTATAAAACATAGACAGTCATAAACCTTATCCTGAATGTTCTCCAAACAGCGTCTGGTATGCGTAGGTAGAGACAACTAGCTTCTCTTTACAGTCCAAGTAGTTCAGCTTCATTCGTCTCTGACACAGTGTTCAGCGTTTGGTATGCGTGAAGATAACTAGCTTGTCTTTATAGTCCAAGTAGTTCAGCTTCATTCGTCTCTGACACAGTGTTCAGGATCATGCAGTCTTTGGTCCCTTGCTCCCCCTCTTTATGACAGTACTTAGTGAACCTTCAGTATTATTTCCTGCCGTTCCTACAATGTCTTTCAGGGCATCAACAGGTTTCATGACCTCGAAGGTGGTGAGGGACTTCCTCTTGATTTTACCTCTCTTGTCCACCTGTCTGATGCTCTGGGTCACTGTAATGGTCACCTGCTTAGTGGACATCCTGTTGTCCTGCCATTTGGTCTGAGTGGGGGACAAGGACAACGCCAATGAATGTGCTATGTAGTATGTCAGAACTATGAATTCTATGTAGTATGTCAGGACTATGAATGCTATGTGGTATGTCAGGACTATGAATGCTATGTAGTATGTCAGGACTATGAATGCTATGTGGTATGTCACGACTATGAACGCTATGTGGTATGTCAGGACTATGAATGCTATGTGGTAAGTCAAGATTATGAATACGCTACGTAGTATGTCAGGACTATAAATGTGTTTCTTTTGCAATGATCTTATTGCTTCCCATTGTGAGGAGATGCAAGAGAAAATACCCATGACTTTGGATAGAGTTCCTTTACTTACTATCTCTTCAGTATGTAGGACACTTCTTCGTTGTACAGTGGAAACAGGTGGGGACTGCAGCGCCTCCTGGTGTTGGGAGGGCAGTATTGCAGGGGTGGCATTTGGCTTTGCTTCATCCAGGCAGGCTTCAGACATGGCAGCGCAGACCTTCAGGTAGGCTTGAGCAGGAGCGGGCAGACCATCATCAAAGAGATCTACAACTGAAAACAGGTCTATAACTGAAAACGGGTCTATAACTGAAAACGGGTGTATAACCGAAAACGTGTGTATAACTGAAAATGGGTCTATAACTGAAAGCCTACAGCCAAACCAGGAAGGGTTTCTTACTGGGCGTGAGGGTCTTCTCAGAGACCAGGCTGTCAGACGAGTTCTCAGAAGGGATGTGGATGCTCTGAATGGAGGACAGGGGGATGTCTGTGTCCGTGCTGGTCAACCAGGTGGACTCTGTCTCCTTGGTCCAGCTCTCCAGGTACCGCGGCTCCAGGGCATCTGTCCTGCTGCCTCCACAGCCCATGGCCCCTTCACAGCTGGGAGGAGAGAGGGGGAGTAGGTAGGGGGAGGAAGAGGAGACACCAGATTGGGACAGGGAGAGAGACCAGACCAGTGCTGTGAAATAGCAGCTTTGATATCTGTCTCATAAAAGACAGTGGGGAGAGATCAGGTTCCTCCTCCATTTCACTCTTCTCAGCAAAGGAGGGAACAAGTTCTCCTCAGTCACCATAGTAGACAAGTGCTGGTTTCTCCTCTTAGCATGGGAAGAAAGGAGAGAAATACAGTTGGTTTCTCTCAGTAACAGGAGAGAAGACACTGTCTGTCTTGCAGTTATTTTTTAATAAATCTTTCATATGTGGTACAATATTTCTGCCTGAGACCTTCTGAAAATGTAACCCACCCCAAGAAACACAAGAAGCTAAGTACCTAGTAAACGTATTTACACACACAATGTTACCAAAGTCCATATCAGCATGTTTAGCTCCAACGGTCTCAAAGGAAGACTTGGAGGGGTTTGATGGAGGGTCGTTCATAGCCAGCATTAATTGTATTGACTTACTGACATTGTCTTCAAATCACCTGAAAGGATTGTCTTTCCACAGAATGTTGTCCACCAGCATCACACATTTCATTCATTTTCAGCTGTAATGTTTGTTCAAATCAATTGATATTATTTACTTTGGTAGAATTTTTGCAATCATTTTTCTAAAGTGGCCTCTTCCTCTGCAGATTTAACTGGAGTCACTGGGTCAGACTTAGGAATCACCCAGGAAACCTGCACACCTGTTCAATCAATCAATCAATCAAATTTATTTATAAAGCCCTTTTTACATCAGCAGTTGTCACAAAGTGCTTTTACAAAACACCTGGCCTGTTGTCCCTGCATTCCTTCACCATACTGGTCAAATGATGAGTCAGTCAAGCCTGAGGATGAAGGAAGCATGTCCATGTGTGCCTCTGTATAGTTCTGCTGAGACATCTTGATTAGGCCCTGGAGGGCTCTAGTGGTCTAAGCTCATGTCTCCTGAACATACATACTAGTGCATGTGTGAGTCTGGACCACTATTCCAACACAACCTCTCCTTCTATTTTTTCTTACTGTCCTACCTATTTTAAGATATGAAAATACATGATTGATAAAGGAATATGACTGCCCCACTCCCAAGAATATATCAACAGGATTTATTAATTATTTTTCTTTTGTGAAGAGGCTTCAAGCTGATCTGATGCCGAGGGTTGTGTCACTGTTAATAGGTTATTTTCTAATATTTGGTTTTGTCAGATTTCAAATAATTGCAAATATTTCTGTTATTGATTTACATAAAATGGTTGATAATGTCAAAATAAAAATAACATCTGTCATTAATGTATTAATAAATTAACCTGAAATGTTGTTATTGTAGTATTCACTGAGTTTTGGAAAGCCTCAATGAGTTAACAGTTTAAAACTGGCAACAAAACACATAAGTTGTGTGGACCAATTAAATAACAGGGGTTTACTTTTTTCAATGGCACACAACATCTAGAAGGTCCCTCATTAAGTAAAGCATTGTAAAAACATATTAAACTACGCTAACAAACTTTTTGAAAGCCTCATGACGAAAGGAAGTTTCTAGATTAGTAGATGAGTAACAATAAGGAATGAAACATTGTATATCTCTTTAATCATGGCCATGATGTATTACACCACCCAGACACAGCATAGAAATATAGACACACACGTAAATACTGTCCTGAGCTGAAGACAGGTAGGAAGCTGCTTAGGGATGAAAAAATGGGGCCATTGATGATTTTAAAACTGCGACAGGATTCAGTTGTTGTAATGGAAGAACCGAAGATGGAAGAGCTTCTCTGCCAGTGCCAATGCCTGCGAAGTGCCAGTTACCAACAACATGGGAACATTGTGTTGTGTCTAATATGCTTGAAAGGCAAAACTTTTGACTTCACTGTGTTGGTAGCCAATTCATGCTGTAATAACAATAAGGTTTCTCAAGGGTGTGTTTTTATGACCAATAGAACATGGTTGAGGCCTGTGTCAAGGCACTCCACACTGCATCGCACGTAAGAACAGCCCCTGGATAGGTATATTGCCCCCCCCCGCATTAACATTAAAATTATTCGGAAAATGATTTGCTGCTTTGACATAGTACAGTATTTCGTGCGAACTCCACAGTTAAATTCCACTTTCTTTAACGAACACAATGTGGAAAAAAATATATGCTGAATACTATATCCAATGTAGATACTGTAAGAGTAGGATTTTTCCAACATCACAGGACAATAATAAGGCAGCTCATGTCGTCGTGGGCGTAAAAACATGTCACTATAAATTATTGTCGTAGAAATACGACAGACGCTACAGGACAACATTATTTGAAGGACTGATTGAACATTAATGTTTTTTCTCGTCTGTACCAGTTATTGTTTTGTGTTCACACAAGAATAAAAAATAACAGTTTTGAGCTGGCGTAATTTGAAGCTGCTATACTTACTATGATTGTAGGTTTTAGATGGATATCTGCCCGTTTCCTAATATGTCGACGGTCCTCTCATCCTTCGGTTCCGAGCGAGTACCACCAGGGCAACAGCGTAAACATTTCTTGTTAAAAATGACACTTCCCCTCGCAGCCTGAGCGAGTGTGTGCGGGCGCCGGTGTTGGCGGGCGCAACCGTGAAAGATCCTGCCCTGCACGCATATGCCCTTGTAAGCTATTTGAAAACTGACTGCAATAGTGCAATGTCATCAATAACGCAATGTCTTCCGCACAAAGAACGCAGATTCAGCCTATATTTTATCAATATCCCCCATATTCTCCAAATGATCTATACAGTTTAAAATCACAGGCCATAAATACTCACGCCTGGGGTGGTGCTTTGGTCGAAGCAGCTGCCTCCGGTGCACATTTACTGCTACAGCATAGGTTTGAATCTGGCCTGCTCATTCATCAAAAATGCTTTCCTCTATCAGTGACCACAGCCTCTAGCCAAAAAGCACAATTCCTGAATATACACCGATCAGCCATAACATTATGACCACTGACAGGTGAAGTGAATAACACTGAATAACGATAATCTCGTTATCATGGCACCTGTCAGTGGGTGGGATATACAGCTCCGCAAAAAAATACAAGACCACTGCACCTTTTTCTTTCCTCTCCAAAAAAGTTGAAAAGGAAAGTTTTGAGTGAGGAACAGAAGCATTCAATTTGTAGTGGTCTGTAAATTTTAACCCTTCTGTTTCTCACTCAAAACATTTCTTTTCGACTTTTTTGTAAAGGAAAGAAAAAGGTGCAGTGGTCTCTTAATTTTTTCCGGAGCTGTATTAGGCAGCCAGTAAATATTCTGTCCTCAAAGTTGATGTGTTTGAAGCAGGAAAAATGGGCAAGCGTAAGGTTCTGAGCGACACTGACAAGGGCCAAATTGTGATGACTAGACGATTGGGTCAGAGCATCTCTAAAACTGCAGCCCTTGTGGGGTGTTCCCGGTCTGAAGTGGTCAGTACCTACCAAAAGTGGTCCAAGGAAGGAAAAGCAGTGAACCGGCGTCAGGGTCATGGGCGACCAAGGCTCACTGATGCACGTGGGGAGTGAAGGCTGGCCCGTGTGGTCCGATCCAACAGACGAGCTACTGTAGCTCAAACTGCTGAAAAAGTTAATGCTGGTACTGATAGAAAGGTGTCAGAACACACAGTGCATCGCAGTTTGTTGTGTATGGGGCTGTGTAGCTGCAGACCAGTCAGGGTGCCCATGCTGACCCCTGTACCATTGCTGAAAGCGCCTACAACGGGCACATGAGCATCAGAACTGGACCAAGGAGCAATGGAAGAAGGTGGCTTGGACTGATGAATCATGTTTCCTTTTACATCATGTGGATGGCCAGGTGCGTGTGCGTCGCTTACCTGGGGAGTGCATGGCACCAGGATGCATTATGGAAAGGAGGCAAGCTGGTGGAGGCAGTGTGATGCTTTGGGCAATGTTCTGCTGGGAAACCTTGGGTCCTGCCATTCATGTGGATGTTACTTTGACCAGTACCACCTACCTAAGCATTGTTGCAGACCATGTGCACCCTTTCATGGCAACGGTATTCCCTGATGGCACTGGCCTCTTTCAGCAGGATAATGCGCCCTGCCACAAAGCAAAAATGGTTCAGGAATGGTTTGAGGAACACAACAACAAGTTCAAGGTGTTGACTTGGCCTCCAAATTCCCCAAATCTCAATCCAATCTAGCATCTGTGGGATGTGCTGGACAAACAAGTCCGATCCATGGAGGCCCCACCTTGCAACTTACAGGACTTAAAGGATCTGCTGCCAACGTCTTGGTGCCAGATGCCACAGCACACCTTCAGAAGTCTTGTGGAGTCCATGCATTGACGGGTCAGGGCTGTTTTGGCAGCAAAAGGTGGACCTACATAATATTAGGCGAGTGGTCATAATGTTATGGCTGATCGGTGTATGTTTTCATGGAAAACAAGGACATTTCTATGTGACCCCAAACTTTTGAACAGTAGTGTATGGAACCGCTCCTGACTGGTCCAGTCAAAATCCTTTACTGTCTTTGCACCCCAGTGGTGAAAACCAATTCACCCAGAAAGTAGGACAGCAGAGTCCCTGTCCATTTTCCCTAAACCTCTGAAACTAACCAGACCCCACTGCCTACCGCTTAGTACCGCCTCTCAGGGACCTTGGTGCACTACTGTCCTTGCACTACTTGTCTACCTCGGGAACCTCATTGCTGCTATCCCTGCATTTCAGTTGCACATGCTCCCTTACTCCTCCAACTTGCTCGATTTCACAGTCACAGTTGTCATTTGCACTTGCATTTTTCTCATCACACAACTATTCATTCCCCCTTGCACATACATATACTTAATACTTGTAAATTTGCATCTTTTCCTCCCCTATTTGCCTTCAATGCTCATTTCAAATTGTCATTTTGCACTGTATTTGCCTTCATTGCACATCTGTACATTCCACTAGTAACATACACTTTACTTAATACTTGTACATTTTCTACCCTCTTCTATTTGCACTTCTGTTTAGAAGCTAACTGCATATTGTTGTACTGTACTCGTACTGTTTGATGACAATTAAGTTGAATGTAATCTAATCTAAAAACTCTATATGTTTACAGGTTACCTTCTAAGCTAAGACAAACAGGTGGGCATGGACAGTAAGTCAGGACAGTTGTATTACTGTTGTGTTACTGCAGTAAGTCAGGACTGTTGTGTTACTGGAGTAAGTCAGGACAGTTGTATTACTGTTGTGTTACTGCAGAAAGTCAGGACTGTTGTGTTGCTGTTGTGTTACTGTAGTAAGTCAGGACTGTTGTGTTGCTGTTGTGTTACTGCAGTAAGTCGGGACTGTTGTGTTACTGCAGTAAGTCAGGACTGCTGTGTTACTGCAGTAAGTCGGGACTGTTGTGTTACTGCAGTAAGTCAGGACTGTTGTGTTACTGCAGTAAGTGGGGACTGTTGTGTTACTGCAGTAAGTGGGGACTGTTGTGTTACTGCAGTAAGTGGGGACTGTTGTGTTACTGCAGTAAGTCAGGACTGTTGTGTTACTGTAGTAAGTCAGGACTGTTGTGTTACTGCAGTAAGTCGGGACTGTTGTCTTACTGCAGTAAGTCAGGACTGTGAAGAGTTTCATGCACTGTATATTCACATTACTTCCACCAGATGGCAGTAACTGCCCAGAGTTCTGCACTAGGACATTTCTAAATGCTAAACACAATCTGGGACAGTGTCCTCAACAGTCTCTCTCTTTTTCTCCCACTCCTACTCTCTTTCCATCTAAAACTCACACACCCACACCCACACACACACCCACACACACACACACACACACACACACACACACACACACACACACACACACACACACACACACATATATTCCTTAATGAGATTAGAGGTGTTTCCCATAGCAACATACAGACACTGTTTTATTTCTCCGCTCTGTGAAACGTATACCATTTCCATAGGTTTCAGATTTCTACAATGAACTATAAAAGCTTTCAGGCTAAATCTGTCAACCTAATTTTGTGTGTATCTCTGTCTCTGTATGTGTGTGTTTGTCTTTGTCTTTGTGTGAGTGTGTGTCTGTATGTGTGTATTTATGTGTGTGTGTGTGTGTTCATGATGTTCATGGTCCTACTGGCAATGTTTTATTTGCACAGCATTGCATTTTAAAGGCATATCTAAAGAAAGATGTCTAAAATGCATCTAAATAGAAGCTGCATGCGGGACTATGCTGTAAAGTCACATCAGAATCAGAATCATCTTTATTCTCCAAGAAGATTATCCTTTACATATAACCAGAAGTGTACTTGTTCTCAATGTGCTACCAGTGATAGACAATATATAAGAAAGTATGACATGATGATCATGATTATGGCCTTGCTTCATTGCAACAGCTCCGTGCAGGTTTAGGAGAGCAGAAGGCTGGTAGGTGTCCTTTAACATGCAACCCACCAAGCCTTTCAAATGCCTGTTAAACTGCCTTTCCAACCAAGAAGGACTGACACAAAAGTAACAGAAAATCAAGGCAAAAAATTAAGGAAAAAAAGCTTGTAAAATCATGCTTCCTGAACGTGACATTTCTCTTTGTGCCTGTATAGCTGTTCACACGTGTGTGTGCATTTACATATTTGCCTAGAGGCATTAGGCTCATATAAATGGAAGGTATGTACGTGTGTCTGTTTACAGGTATGCAGATTGTGTGTTGGAGTGTTGCTCTGGGTGACAACATGAATAAATGTGTGTTCGCCTGTTCTATCTGTTTGTCATTAGTGCTTTGCTCCAAACAGCTGGTGAAGTTTGATAGTAAATAATATGCATGTCTCTATTGTTTGTCTCTGCCGCGGGGAGCAGGAGGGAGGGGGGAGGAGAAGGGAGGGAGGAGGAGAAGGGACTCAGACGCTGCCAGTGTGGAGGAAGGAGCCAGAATGCAGCGGAGCCAGAGCCAAAGCCCTGCACTGCTGGGAGGGAAGGGAGGGGGGAGGAGAAGGGAGGGAGGAGGAGAAGGGACTCAGATATTGCCAGTGTGGAGGAAGGAGCCAGAGCCAAAGCCCTGCACTGCTGGGAGGGAAGGGAGGGGGGAGGAGAAGGGACTCAGACGTTGCCAGTGTGGAGGAAGGAGCCAGAGCCAAAGCCCTGCACTGCTGTGAGAGAAGGGAGGCTGTGTCCTGGAATGCCCTGACTGCGCTCTAAACATGGACAAATAGGGCAGTTCAGGGTGTTAGTTCTGGCTCTGGTCATTGGTAGATTAGTGCATTTCTTTGTGTCTGAACCCAGTCAATGCTGCCAGTGTGGATATACTCTATGTTTTTTTTAGCAAGTTTCAATATTTTGGACTGTCTTCTAAACAGAATACATAAGGTATTGAATATTTAACAAAATGCTGAGTTGCTGGTTCTCTCACAAAAGTGCAACAACAGTTGAATAATAGAGTAAAAAAGTCAATATATAAATGTGTAGACGTGCACATACTGTGTATTGTAACAATGACAGAGACATACTACATACAGCACTGATAGTAACATGAATACAGATCAGGATAAACAAATGTGGCGGGTGTTTGCAATATTTACAGGTGTATCAGGTGGGAAAGTGGTATTAGTAAAAGACTCTGAGCAGTAATGAATATTAAAAAGTTCTAGTAGATGCTGTTATGAAATACGCATGTAACAGGAATGGATGTACCTGTTCAGCGGAAGG
Organism: Esox masquinongy; assembly: GCA_016801175.1. Lineage (NCBI taxonomy): Eukaryota > Metazoa > Chordata > Actinopteri > Esociformes > Esocidae > Esox > Esox masquinongy. Next base: position 1,726 of record JACXGI010018318.1, on the reverse strand, counting down.
GGTGAGTATGGTCCTTAATAATGCTGTGGGTAAAAGGATTTTGGACATGGGGTGGAATGATTTTGGACATGTTGGTGGAATGATTTTGGACATGGAGTGGAATGATTTTGGACATGTTGGTGGAATGATTTTGGACATGTTGGTGGAATGATTTTGGACATGGGGTGGAATGATTTTGGACATGGGGTGGAATGATTTTGGACATGGAGTTCTACCCCTAGTAGTCAGCTTGTTCTGCCGTTTGCAAGGACGCGATTGCTAGGTCGAATCTGTGAGCCGACACAATTAAAAATGAACTCTAATTGCTTCTGGAATGCTCAGGCTGGCTCCTCCCTCCACTCTAAAATGCAGAGGGGTGGGATTAAACACAGGTAAACTGGAAATTATATTATGTCTCTAGAGGCATTGTTTCTCAAAGCTTAAGTGTGTGGTACTGGACAGCCAACATTTCAATGACAGGAACATCAGAAAAAAACAGAAACCCTTTCATTCGCTTTATTTGTACACACTTGCAGGACAGTAGACAGGCAGACAGACATCAACACAAAACACACACGCACACAAAACACACAACCAAAACATACCGACACACTACTCATGGGGAAATTGCTATGCACAGGAGATCATAATACAATTAGCACTTATGAGGGAGACACTGAAGAGCCGTGTTTCAGAGCCCTGATTATTCACAGTGTGTCTGTGGGTCGTATCGTTCCCGTGCAGTTCTGCTTTAAAGTGTTTCTGTTCCGTTTCGCTCCAGTTTCAAAGGCACCCTCCCGAGCCTGTGTCTTTAGGCAGTCAGCGCCACATGGTTTCCAGCAAATAACGTAGCTCGTCAGACACTGGAACTGTAATGACAGATGGTCGTCCTCACTTTGGTAATCTTCTCACTTCGAAATAACAAATATCCAATCTCCTCACTTCTTGAATGAAAACAGCCAGAAGTGAAAGGTATAAGCGAACGTAGACAGTGTCCTCTTCAGAAAACATAACAGCCCGTCTGTCTTAAGGAATACGTGAGGACGTCACAGTTCAGCACGTAAAAGATTGAATTTCAAGTTAAACATTCAATTCATCACATACAAAGAATAAGGGAACAATACAGGGATGAAAACCAACATAGATAATAATTAAAAAGTCAATTAATAAAACATGCAAGAAGTATGATGTAAGTAAAGGAAATACTGTAGTCTCTATTGCCCATAGCAGTTCAATGTCCTAGGGCACCAGTGTGGTTGAGGTAGGGCTAGTACTTCATTCAATATGCAGGGGAGTGGTTGAGGTAGGGCTAGTACTTCATTCATTATGCAGGGGAGTGGTTGAGGTAGGACTAGTACTTCATTCAATATGCAGGGGAGTGGTTGAGGTCGGACTAGTACTTGATTCAATATGCAGGGGAGTGGTTGAGGTACTGTAGGACCAGTACTTCATTCAATATGCAGGGGAGTGGTTGAGGTAGGACTAATACTTCATTCAATATGCAGGGGAGTGGCTGAGGTAGGACTAGTACTTCATTCAATATCAATCAATCAATCAAATTTATTTATAAAGCCCTTTTTACATCAGCAGTTGTCACAAAGTGCTTTTACAAAACACCCGGCCTTAAAACCCCAAGGAGCAAACAACAGTAGTGTTGAATTTCAGTGGCCAGGAAAAACTCCCTAAGAAGGCCGAAATTTAGGAAGAAACCTAGAGAGGACCCAGGCTCAGAGGGGTGACCAGTCCT
>JACXGI010018317.1:0-13399 GCA_016801175.1 Esox masquinongy | reverse complement strand
GCTAACTGAAACAGTGTAAGGTGTCAATCGTGCTTATAACATCAATAAGGTTTGCATCAGTATGTGTTCTGGCTGACAGAAAAGGGCTTCATTAGTTTGAACAAAATTGTGAAATTGAATTATTTGCCGACTTCTCCCCCAGAGTTGATCACTTAGGCACTGATACGCCAGTAACCAAGGTAAGTGGACCACATTGCAAACAAATATATTTCTGAACGGTTTGACTAATGTTTGTGCTCTGTATTGAGTTTTATTTATCAAAACAATTTGGTCATAACTTAAATTCTCTGTATTGTTCATTGTATGAGGCTGAAATGCATACCATTTGTAATGGAAAAAACATACAAAATGCGGCATTACTAAATTAGGTATTAGAAGAAAATTTGACAAGGGACAGGGAAGGTGTGGTCAGTACTGTGTAAACACTCCATAGGTATAAGCTTGTGTGTGAATAGCATATGCAAATTTATCAACATCACGCTAGAAATCAACATGTAATTACTCAAATGTTTCTGAATTGTTATAATTTTACCAATGATGTAAATACTGCAAATCTAGTCAATCCATTAAATATGCTAATTTGAAATGATGGTTACATCAGTGTTGGAAAGATCCCATCAATCAAGACATCACATAAAATGATTGGCGCTTTTGAACAACCTTATTCCCAATTTAATTTAATGTACCTTCGCCTTCATGATGTAGAAATACTTACGTCTTCTTTTTCCACCGGCACTTTGCTGTGTTGCAATCCATAACTAAAGTTCTTTGAGGCCGGGTGCGGATTTGGTGAATTACAAAGCAGAGAAATAAATTGTTTAGAACTGGAAAAAAGGACAGCAGCAGTAACCATTCATGTGACAGCTCTCTATCTTCCTCTATTGGCCAGACTGTGTCACACAAGATGGAGAGAAGAACTCTTTTGCAACGCATCCGAAACCCTTCCAAAACCAGTCCTGCATTATTAGGTGGGATGAAATATGCCTTATGCCTTACCAAGTCGCATCTTCTAATTTATTCTGATTAGGTGGGATGAAATATGCCTTATGCCTTACCAAGTCGCATCTTCTAATTTATTCTGATGTTTGTATTATTACACATGAGTGTCAACAGGAACTACTGTTGATAGGTACCCACCACTGCTGACCGGGAGCACCCCACAAGCCTTGTCATTTCAGTGATGCTCTGACCCAGTCATCTGGCCATAACAATTTGGCCTTTGTCAAAGTTGCTCAAGTCTTTACTCCTGCCCATTTCTCTGGCATCCAACACATTGACTAGAAGAACTGATTGTTCGCATACCATCAAATCCACCCAGACCTTGAGATGTTCCCTTGTTAACAGACAATCCACATTATTCGCTTCACCTGTGGGTGGTCATGTTTTGGCTCATCAGTGTGTACACTACAATTAACAGTTTTATAAAAAGTATTAGTGGAAGTTACTGCTTATTGTATTCTGTTGAAGTTGTTGTTTTTACCCTTTTAAGTTATTTTCACCCACAAAATATAACCCTAGTTATTGTTTTGCATGGGTTAATTAAACACATCAAAATGCACTCACCCACTTGTCAATATCTATGCTCATTCCAGGCCAAAAATATAGAGATGAAATTACTTCTCTGGTTTTAAGTCTGCCACAGTGTGCTCCAATAGCACTAGAATGAAATTCAAGGAAGAGGTGATTTGCCTGGTCAGCACCCTGGACCACCTTCAGCCTAAGTGGATGCTCTGTTCCCATTTTCTTTGAATAATACAGCTCACAATCTTACAAAATGAAAAAATATGGAAAAAACATGAGTGAACAGGACTGAACATTTAAAAAATGGTCAACAGTATGAACTGACAAATAATATTTAGCCTAATATATGCCAATTTTTAAAAATACACAATACATATTAAAGCTATTTCACACCATCCAAACTCAGAAATATCTTGAATCACATAGTGTTCAGCAAGCCTCCGGATGACAAATTTCGCCCCTTTGTTGGCTGTCTCAGGGTATATTCCTTGTGATTTGTACATGAATATTTCTCTGTACATAATGGGATCCAGGATCTTCCTTAAAATAACATAGCATTCGTGTGATGTGTAACTCTACATAAAATGAAAAAAAAATTTAATAAAAGATTAACGCAGACATAAATAACTCCATTTAGTTTAATTAACAAATACATGTTTTCTGTTAGAAATAAATAAAGTACTTAGGTACTTTACATACTTTTGCACTGCAAGCTGGGTACACTTCTCCTGTTAGTGGAAAATTTCATGACTACCCTTCAACAATTTGGGGTACAGTACATGTCAATCAAGAATTGTTTATTGAATGTGAAATATTAATTGATTAAACTAATAGGTTGAATCGGAAACATGTACTGGATATTTAAATAAAAGTGGATCCATGATTTCTCTTTATGCTAAATTGCGCGGTAATAAATGGTTCACTATCCCAACTACACGTTTTTGCTAATACTCTAGATACTCAAGAGTCTCAGTCTTACCTGTTGTTCTTATGTCTTTGTCATTCTCACTTAGCCTACTTTTTCTCTCCGTCTGTATGTTCTTTCGGGGCTGCCTCTTTCCTGCATTCAGTTAACGCATCCAAAACAACCTGCACATGCAATATTCTGTAATTTCCCTCCTGGCTATACATAACCTAATATATATTATGGCGGGTGTAGTACACGGGGCTTGTGTCTTGCTACAACCTCGCGAGATCGCGCAGCGCTCCAAGAAACAGTACCTTGGAGAGGGTTCACCGGCTGGTGTTGCCAGATGTGGCGGTTTCCCAACGAAGTCGGATATTATTATAACAGTGTACGTGATATAATGGGCAAAGACTACTCTCCACAACAGTGGTTGACTGCGGTTTCTTTTCTTGGTTAAATCCGAAACACCAAGTTCGCATCGTAGTTGCGTTTTAATGGCAGGCACGATTTGTCACGTTTGTAGTCGCGTCGGCGAGTGATTGTGCTATTTACTGTAAATCAAATCAGGCAACCACTCAAAACTGGGGGTGGGTTAGGGATCGTCACCCAATGGCACCGGAGACAGATAGAGATACACTTTATGCTGTGCTGAAGTAAATAACGCTCATATTGTGTTTCCCCGAAGAGGTGAGAGTTTGGCCCAGGGACAGTGCCTGGGAAGCAATTAAAGCTTTAAGTGCCAGCAGCCTTTTGGTTTTACCCTCTAGGGGACTATTTTAATAAAGCTTCTGATCATTTCACTCTGACTACACCTGCGGCTAACAATATATATTAAGATGTGTTACATTTTTCCTCAATCAATTTGGCACATTTTCTGAAAAACCAATACATTCTAAACTCTAAGTACAATCCTCACATCATGTGAACATTTAACACAGCACTCTATTTCACTTGCAAAAGGTGATAACTGAATCAAAAGGATTAACTCATGTTTTAAATGTAACTAAATCCATTAATGAAGAAATCATTGTCACCAAAATAAAATATTCCTTAATAATCGCTTAAACCAAGACAGTCAAAATGCGAAGACATATCGCGAAATGACTGTAGTCTTAAGGCATAATAGTAGCACACTAGAAAACACTGTCAAATTACTATCACTGATAAGTAAAGCCAACTGAATACTATTGCTGTAAGAAAAGTAATGGCACACACTATAATATTAACAATACATATATTCATACATTTCTCATTACTGTAGCTACTTTGTACAGCACAGCACAGAAATATACAACACAATTATGCACATTGTGTACATTTGACTTTTTAAAATAAGATGATACAAGTTAATCAACCTCATGGATCATCCAATATCCCCTCTCTGTCTGACCACAACATTTCATCTATACCACACCTGCTATTCTCCCTTGCAATGCAACACAGGAAAAGTATTTTGGCATGATGCACTGTAATACCCCTTCCTCTTCCTCTCCCACTATGGGACTCTCTTGGAGTGGAATACATCTCTTGTACACTCATAATCCTTTTTAAAGTAAAACTATTCAGGGCCATCCTCAGCTCCTACACACACACACACACACAAACACACACTTGTAAAATTGATACATTTTTTGATATTCTCTTAATATAGAAGGTTTGTGCAATTCTGCTGGAGGCTGACTGAAATGACACCACCTTGTTGATTAAAAATGAATAAAATGATGAGTATAAAAACTATTCATTGTGTAGGCGAGAGAGATATGAAATTTAGGAATAATCTATGTTGATTGACAGGGGCACATGGATTTTCGCCAGTGCCTTTAATTAATGAAATTATTTTCCAGATTGAATTAAACCCATTGAATGTGTGGGTAAGGGAGAATATAAATAACTCTATGACTTTACTAAATGTAGGTACTATGTATATCGATTGACAGTGGGGCACGGATTTCACCAGTGCCTGATGGAAATGGTGTCCCTCTATTTAAAGAATGAAAATATACTTCAGATTGAATTAAACCCATTGAATGTGTTGGTAAAGTAGAGAATCAAGAGCTGTGAGAGTTTGGGAAAATGTAGGTACTATATATGTTGATTGACAAAGGGACACAGATTTCACCAGTGCCTGGCGGATATGGTGTCCCCCTCTTTAAAGAATGAAAATATAGACCAGATTGAATTAAAGTCATTGAATGGGTTGGTAAAGCAGAGAATCAATAGCTATGAGAGTTTGGGAAAATGTAGGTACTATATATTTTGATTGACAAAGGGACACAGATTTCGCCAGTGCCTGGCGGATATGGTGTCCCCCTCTTTAAAGAATGAAAATATAGTCCAGATTGAATTAAAGTCATTGAATGTGTTGGTAAAGTAGAGAATCAATAGCTGTGAGAGTTTGGGAAATTGTACGTACTACATATTTTGATTGACAAAGGGACACAGATTTCGCCAGTGCCTGGCGGAAAGGTGTCCGCCTCTTTAATTAATGAAAATATACTCCAGATTGAATTGAAGTCATTGAATATGTCCCAGATTAGGGGGTTAAAATAAAAAATGGAGTGGAACAGGATTCGAGGGCTGGATTTGAATCTATCAGCCCCTTCGTTACCCTCCACACTAACATGAGCCGGCACCCAGCAGAACCGAACCACCACACCCATCCTCTCCAATCCCAACAACAACACCATCATCTCCACCAACAAGTCACCTCTATCTGACCTTCCAGTCTGTAAGCTGCCTAACACCGCTGCTGAGTCGGAACACACCGCCACTCTCAATGGTCTCACCTCCTCCACCCACCTCAACTCGAAAATCATCGCCACCATCTCTGCTGTATATACAGACACATGGTCTGTCATTCTCTGAGCCATCTGTACATTAAAGTTCAAAATACACACAGACGGAACTTAAAAACCAAAAGCAAACTGTATAGGAAAAGAACGAAAAGCAACACTGCCATCTACAAAAAAAGGTATTAAATGAAGTGCATAACATGGTGCTGACACACTGGACTCAAATACGACTTGGGCAGCTCGCCTGTTCAATGGACACGTACAGACCTGGCGGTGTTCTACTGAACCCAGTGGTCAAGCACAGCATGGTCCAGGTCAAGTGGTTAAACGACCCTTCAGGAGCAGGACATCACTGGAAACTGAATCGTTCCAGTGAAGCACTGTTGAGCTCTCCACATCTCCAGCTGCCCTCTGATTCTAAACAGGCTGGGACAGTCTCCCCGAATAAAGCGGCCTAGAACGCACACAGAAGCACGGTTGTTCTGGGTCTAGACATTATAAAAAGGTATCTACCTAGAATTTTCAGGCGTCTTTGTGTTAAGCCTTTGTGAATTGTGAACGACCACAACAAGCTGTCGCTAGTTCACAGCAAGACAAGGCAGCCCTGTCCACATCCACCCGTCCACTCCCTGTAGCACATAATCTGAAGAGAGAATGATTTAGCCATTGAGGATAAATAGCTTTTTATTGTGTTTTATCACATACAGCCTACATACCGTAGCGCCCGCAGCGGTGTTTCCCAAACCCAGGTCTGAGGACCAGCGCTGGTACATGGAGGAATTATGATGGGAGCCTAAAGGCCAAATGCGTCCGCAAATAGGGAATCAATTTACTTAATGGATCAGGTTTTGGCTATGTTAAAACAATTCATTGTGTGGTTAGGGCAGTAGAATTGTAATAAACTCCTTAGTGTCTGCAGGATGTGTACGCAGTCCTCAGCATAAAAGTTGTCTATGTAGATATCACTGTATGTTTAAAGATAAAACACGTTTATAGACAGTTCGTGCTGTCATTGAACTCTGCCAGACATTATACTGTAGTTCAGAAATCATGGATCAGAATTATAATAATGCATGTTCAATTGTGAGTTGAATATAGCCTACTGTCTGTTACCAATATCAGATGCCAAATAATATATGCAGCAGGTGTTTACTTAACAGAGCAAGATGCAGATGGAAGGAAGACACACAGAAGATACCTAAAATCAAATTTACTTTGCACTCAATACTGCATTTTAAAGGGGTCCGTGTTCTTTCACAGTATATATGAGGCCATCCCCAGCTGAGGAACCAACTCTCCCAGCCTGAAGAAAAACCTTTCGCTTTACCTCCGACTACCTCCCCCTTCCAGCCACCAGATGTTGCCTAACTAGTCAGGCAAACAGTCAGATAATAGGCTACAGTGGCACCTCGTTCACCAGACACAGCCATTGGTGTCTGTTTGGGTGTTACACAAAACAGACACCAATCAAACCACGTAACGGCACTGTACCATTGCAACTGTGTCTGAGAAGAAAGAGAAATTACTCTTATATAACTTCTATTTCACTAGAGAAAGTGTAGTGGCTAAACTCCTCCGGATCTGTAATTAACATTGTGTTCAAAAGGTTAGTCCGCTCAACCATCTTACCCCAAAGACTATTCATTGCCAGTTTAGCCAAAGATAACCTAGCACTGTTTACAACAATGTTTTCCTTGTCAAGTTGCACACCCTCCTTTTCATGATATTCACAAATATACTGTTATTCAGACTCTGCACATAATCTACACAACAGAAAGAACAGCTTACTACTGACCCTGTGCGGTAAAACGTGGTGATAAAGGCCTTTCGGCGGACTGGGTAAAGACTAAAGACATTGTTATACTGAATGGTCTCTCCTTCTTGAACCATATACTTGATTTGCATTGAATTGAATTGCGTTGGTACGACCTCTGAAAAGAGCATCCCGAGGGTCAAGGCACTCTGGAGTATCAAAGGTCTTCAAGAAAGCTTGGACATCTGCAGATGTGTTTTTAACCTGATTCCATTCACACTCCCATTTGCTCCCATTCAGTATCAACCCGTACTGAATCACCGTGCCAGAAACACGTTGGTGCTTGTTGAACAATGACACTTTGGGTGACCGTGCCAGAAACACCTTAGAAATTTATAGGCTGTGCAAACACCATCGCGTTCAGCATATCCATCAACATAGTATACGTCGATTTTCATTTCACCTCGGTTCTGGGCGTGCTGTATCAACATATTCTCATCAGAGGCCAGATATTCAAGTCATTGGATCAAGCTGCTTGAGAATGTCTTCTGACAACGGTTGTAGTTGTCTGAGGGGACAATTGCAATTGTGTCCTTGGTGAGGAATCTGTTGCAAAAGACTTTCATGCAAGCTGAAGCATCGTAATTGATCGGAAGGGGTTAAAACTACCACATTCCAGGAACTTGTGTCTGTAACGTATACAACCCTCTTTCAATATGACCACATCATTCACGTAGTAAGCCTTTATTTCATCCTTCATGACAAAGGGTTCTGCATAAACCATTTTGCACCATTGCAAAAACTCATCTTTATCTTTAGCCATCATGGTATTCACACCGTAGTAATGAGGTTCTGGATGGGGCCAGCATAGTTCTCATTCTCCTTGATGTTAAACTTGTAAGGAAAGTAGCCTTTTTTCCAATCCTTAAAACCCATAGCACGTGGCAAAGCCGCCAGCTTCATCTGTAGGAAGCAATGACTATCAATTTATCTCTGATTGAATGTGCTGTCTGTAAAAATCATGAGCTTGCTACCATTAGCAATGAGCTTGTACCAATACCATTGTTAACAAGGTATTGCATCAAGATGTAACCATCAAAATCTTTCGAGTTGTGTGCTATAAAGGTGTAGTCACTGTATTTTGGCTGTCTAAACTTTTGGAAAATAGGTGTGACACAACCATCTCCGGCCGAACACCACGCCTTGTTATTAAAGCTTATTGCACACACAAAATTTGCAGTGTGTAAACCGTTCACAGGATTAGCAATTGTCTCAAAATCATAAAATATGTAACGCTGTTCTCTTTAGTTATCGCGTCTTTGCCCCGACATCACGTCATTTCAATGTTAATTACAGTTAATGCTGACATAATATACACATTTTCATTTCACAAAGCATCATTGCTCATACATACACATGTACCAAAGTCATCAGTTTTCTTTTTGACACTATTTTTAACCCCAACCACGATACATTCAACCTAGCCATGATGTCTGCTCGAACCAGGGTTAGTTTGTTGCTTGAGAATACCAACATCGCCCAAACGATGTATCTGCTAAGCAGTGCTATGGTGGATTACAAACCTTGTGTAAAACGTGGGATGTTTATTAACCTGAATGTACTACAGTTTGTACTAAGGATTATTTTCTATGTTATTGACCAATACAATGGGCAGATCTGATCTTAAGACCCGTTCTCTTATAAAATAATATAGGCTGAAAGTCTCCAAATCGTGAGTCTCTGTCCCTTCTTTATATCTTACACAAAAAAGCAAAACTAAGTGAATGCTCTCACATGAAATTCTATTCTTGTTAAAAGACAAATCGCACAACTCCATGTTACACAAGCATTGTAAACATGAAAGGTCCACACCTGATTGTTATAACCCATCAATTACATGTCAATCTGTTGTAACACTTATCGTCGTAATTGCCAGGGAAACGTAACATTCCCAAACCCTGGCACCCCATTGTTAATCATCAAAGCTTCTATAAATTACAAACCACACACCCCCATACCATATATCACCCCCCCCCGGACATGTATACGTCATACTGGAAGTTACACCTCCTAACATACGTCACACCGGAATTATCACCCCCAGTATACGTTACACCGGAAGTCCAACTTACCAATCAGGAAGTTCCGCCCCCCTGTCAATCAATCATCAAAAGTCTCAGTTGCCTCCCTGGATTTACTACTGATATATAACACATCCCTGTGGCATTATGTCACTATTAAATCATCATATACCATTCATTAACATAACACACACGGAGCGTTAGCTCTATCCGAATCAAAGTACCAAGTCGAAACTTATTCTATACAAACCTCCATATCCACCATTCAAATATGAACCTAGGATGCTCACACCAGTCTTAGAGCCGGGCTTTAACTGGCCGTAGGGTTTTAGTTAACCAAGGCCAGTCCTGTCTGTATCCGTGTCATGTGGCCTTGATGTGTACGCTGTGATCCGGTGTGAGGATGATGCCATAAAAACACGCGTGTTCAAGGAGGATGGGAACCCACAGCAACTTGAGGGCCATTTTCTACAGGAGATTTCCAGGAGCACACATCTCGATAGAGGTTAGAAACCAACGGAACCCGGACTAGTGAAAGGTTAAGCGTGATTCAAATTTTATTCAGCAATGTTCTTTCTAAATGTCTGTGTGTGTGTGTGTGTAGTTGTGGCACCGGGGTCTACTGTGGGACTCTCTCCTGGGCGGAGCTCAACTCCAGACCAACAACAGAGAGAGAGGGCGGAGCCGGGCACTTGACCTGCACGGCGGCCAATCGCGTTCAGGATATCGGGGATGCATCTACGTGGAAACTTCATCCAGTGAATGCTTGACAGACTTGTGACAGACAGACTGTGGCGTGTTTCTCCCACTACACTAAAATGATAAGCACTGCTTTTCTGGAGAGAAAAAAGCATTTCAACATGTCGCTTATAGCGTCAAGCCACACCTTGACACACCTACCAAATGGGAGTAAAAGTATGTCAGAGTCCACTTGAGTAATATTAAGGATATTTTGTGGTAATTTCCTTCAGTAGAAATGTTTTCAGAATGTAGGAAATGTTCCCATCCTGTGCGTGTGTTGGTCCCTGAAGTCTACATACAGAAGTTCAGGAACCATAAAAAAAAGCCCAAATAGGTCTTATGTGGAGTTTGCTCGGGAGAAACAAACACTGTTTGATAGGTGGTGTGCTGTGAGTAAGTGCAACGATTTTGCTTATCTTCGTGGGTTGACGTTACTGGAGGAGTAGTCTACTTGATCGATTGGTAGTGTGCCTAAACAAACAGAAGGTGGTGACGTTGTCCCAAGCTGCGGTGCTTGCTGACGAGTTTGCACTAATGCACCGTACTGAAGTTTAATATGCCCCGTACTGAAGCTCACAGCATAGACCCAGCAGGTACTACCCCGATCAAACGCACATCACTTCCTTCCTTCTCAAAAACTTGACGGTAGGAGATGCATTGAGTATATACCATGTTTACCTGTGACTGCACCGAATCATGAACTAATTACTTGAGAACATACGATATTGGATTATGGGCTGTTTGTGGAGACAGTTTGTAATAATGTTTTGTGTAAGATGAATCTGTTTGTGACAAAAAATCCCATCTAGAGACATTTGGTAGCACTATCGCAGTGCCGTTATTGATGTATCCCAGTAATTCTTATTGTGAGAACAGCGCGTTAAAGGCATTGTGTCACAAAACTGAGAATGTAATTAGCCTATTGTTTGTGTCTACACCTAGGAAACATTTCTGTTTTATAACCGGGAACATTTCTGCATGTTTCTTGATACCTGATGAAAAGACTCAGACGAGGACATTTTAATTGTGTGTGTGTGGTGTGCGTTGTTGTATACACATCTGCGGACAGGTCTGTGTTACTGATTATTCTGTGATGGAAAGCCAGGATTGGAAAATGAACAAAAAGCCTACCACAAAGCACATGGGTATGTCAAATCACTATCAGCACGCAGGTGCTGGCTTATGGGAGCACATTCATGCCCCAAAAAATACATATATTTCCATATATTTCTTTTTAGATTCCATTCTTTGTAATCTACAGTTATAGTGCATAATTAGCACTCCCAAATATTTAGCTGTTAGCCGGTTTGAAATTTTGTTGTCTTACAGGCTGTTGTATTTTGAAGTTTAAGACTACGTCATTCGGAGTTGAATAAGCTTTGTTTTAGGATTATGCCAAATGCAGGATTGTTGGCACAAAACAGACCTGGATTTCAGTCTGAGTTGGGAGTGATTTGTTCTTATCTCCCCTATCAGTGTGCAGCAATGTAGTACCATTTGCCATGTTTGTTGCGAAAATCATAATGGGTGAGTAGCTAAAATACAACTATTTCATACTAAACCACGCTGTGAATACAAATACTAACATGTTGTGATTGTGCCATTATAATTCACTAGATCTATAAACGCTACTGCCCTCACGCTCTCAGATATAGCATCCATTTCCATGCTCTGAACATGTCAGTTGTTACGCTACAGGGGCGGTGTACCTGGACGACTGCCCTCGGCAGCCTTACATTCCCATCTACCTGATAGTGCTGGGGACCATGGGCATGGTCCCCATCTTCTTCTCCTGCTTCTGGCTACCCAGAATCCCACGCTCTACATACTACCTCAACATGGCCTGCAACATCGGGAATGGCTTGGTGTCTGTATTCCTGTTATGTTGGTTCATCTGCGGTGAGTGTGAGTGGGTGTTTAGAAGTATTTAGAATACAATGATTATTGTATCAAGTCATAATGATTTGAAAAATAAAAATCTTTCTGCAGGAAATGTGTGGATCTACTCGATCTACCAGCCCAACTACAACAAGAACATGCCCAACTACAACCAGACTCTGATTAACAACCAGTACTGTAACAGGACACTGTACCTGTTTGCCTTCTGGTCCCACACTCTGACGTACCTGATATTGTTGGGTTTGTGCGTGGTTCTTTGTTTTTGTTGTTGTTTCTGTGGGGTCGCGATACGCACTTGCGTAGGACGTTTTAAGGCGGAAAGTGTTCCAAAGGGAGATAAAGGTAGTCCAGAAGAGGATATTCTGTAGATGTAATACCTAAAAAACTCAAAATGCTACTGTGCTGTCATCACATTTAAACATGGACACTTTTGTAGGTTTAAAAAGACTGTGCTATAGTAGGCACAATATACAGTGCTTTGCAAAGTATTTAGATTGACCTATACTCTCCGGACAAATACTCTCATATTATTGCATTACAAATTATCCAACTGTGCACACTGGTATATCCAAACATGTTGATTTTTTTTGTACCCTTTCCCTAATCTACGCATTTGTATTTACTTCTGTAGACTGGTCATTGGCCTTCTGTTTATTTCAGTTTCATAGCTTGACCAATTATCCATCAACAGTAGAGTTTTTCAGAAAATGTGTCAGCAACTTTAATGCTTCAGGCATGTAGACCAATGCTAAGGAAATGATGTCATCATTAGGACAGCTTCCACAGCACAGGGGTTGAGTACTTTGTATTTTTTATTTTATTTTATTATTAATATTTCCCAACATAAAATCAATGTCATCTCACAATAATTGATTTGGAGTTCACGTTTTTTTATGAAATATCAAGAAGGAAACAATGTCAACATACCATTGTTAATTCAGTAATTGGTCATTAATGGGTCACGGAGATGTGATGTCCAAAAATATTCAAGGAAAATGTATATATGCAGTGTACGTAAGGTTTTTTGTTTTCTTTTTCCTTGTTTTTGTTTTTCCGGTTCTGTTATTGTTCTAGTGGTTTGTATTTCTTTGTTTTCAGTGGCTTCTAGTATTGTATACCTAGGCTCGTTCCTCAAGTTAGTCAGGTCTTTTATCTCGATTAGTTTCACCTGGTTTCCTACACACCTGTTTGTAAGTGGTGTCTCTATTTAGTTCAGGTCAGCATTCTGGTTTTTGTGAGGTATTGTTGAATTTCTTATGATGTACTGACCCTGTTTAACTGATGACTTTGCTTACTAGTGTTTTGACCATAGCTCCAACCATGACCTACCTGCCCATTCCACGCATCTGTACCTTTTTCTGAATTACCTGTTTATGACTAAGACTGCCTCAACAATGATTTACCTGCCTCGCCCTTTGGATTATTTGTATAAACCAAATAAAAGATATTTGTGCTCTGCTTTGGAACCTATCCCTGTTCACAGTGTGTTTCGTGACAGTGTACAAGTTGTGATTTGTTTGCAAATCTTTTTGTTCAACATCTGAAAACAAATTCATACATGAAGAAGCCATTCATTTTGCTCTTCCGATGCTATAGATATTTTAGCTGACAACAATGGCTATTTCCTTGTACTTTAAGTTACTAAATCATTATTATTATTATTTTTCTCCAGTCATGAGTGTGTCAAATGAGCCCACTCTCAAAT
>JACXGI010018316.1:0-13400 GCA_016801175.1 Esox masquinongy | reverse complement strand
CATACTTTTCAGTTGGACAACATTTCTAAAAATCCTTTTTTTGTATTGGTCTTAAGTAATATTCTAATTTTCTGAGATACTGAATTTGGGATTTTCATTAGTTGTCAGTTTTAATCATCACAATTAAATGAAATAAACATTTGAAATATATCAGTCTGTGTGTAATGAATGAATATAATATCCAAGTTTCACTTTTTGAGTGGAATTACTGAAATAAATCAACTTTTTGATGATATTCTAATTATATGACCAGCACCTGTACAGCTCTCTGCTTGGCACTGTGCTTTTGAGTTTCAGCTCTTTGCTTGGAATGAGGAATCCACTCAATTATTCTGTATCTGTAAAAGAGCAGCACAATATTAACTGTCTAAAGATGAAATGACCGACGGTAAGGGGAAAAGAAAATACATTACTGTTTTAAACTTATTGTAAAAACATTTGATTTGCGGAAATGCCTAAAGGCTTAGAAATAATTTAATACAATGTTAAAAACCAAAACATGCTGTATATACTGTAGATGAAACAGGAAGACAGGTTGAAGTAGGACGAGATGAAGAACAGATGTACACAACAACAAAATGTTGTTATTGATGAATAACAACATTTTGACTCTCTCCATGTCTCTCCCACTCGGCTCAGATGATGTGTGTGTTTCAGAACAAACGTGTGTTTTACAGTGTATGGGTTTTAGAGAGGACAAACCGTTCTGCCGTACACACACTCAAGAAAGGATATCTGTCTCTACCTCTTCTCTTGTCCTATTTTACATGTTTAAATAATTATTCATCATCTCGCCTCTTTGTGTATTCAAACGTTAAAATGCTGTGAAAACAAATTTCAGGGCTGTCTGTAAGATTTGGGATGGCGAATAATTCACACCAAGAAGGTGGATGTTAAATCAAATAATGACTATGTGGTCCTATCATCATAAAATAATTTGGTTGTCCCTTATCTAAGTTGTCAAAACGGTTTGTACTTTAAACCATCCTTAAATAAGATAGGAAATAAGGAGGAGACATGGAGGAGGAGACATGGAGGAGGAGACATGGAGGAGGAAACATGTAGGGGATACATGGAGGAAACATGGAGGGGGAAACATGTAGGTGATACATGGAGCAGGAAACATGGAGGAGACATGGAGGAGGAAACATGGAGGAGACATGGAGGAGGAAACATGGAGGAGGAGACATGGAGGAGACATGGACGAGGAAACATGGAGAAGACATGGAGGAGGAAACATGGAGGAGACATGGAGGAGGGAGGAGGAGGAGACATGGAGAAGACATGGAGGAGAAAACATGGAGGAGACATGGATGAGGAGACATGGAGGAGGGAGGAGGAGGAGACATGGAGGAGGAGGGAGCCGTGAATCTCTGTTGTTCAATACAGAATCAATCAAACCTCCCAGAAGTAGTCTGAGTGCCTGGAGGTGAATTCAATCAGTCTTCTCTACAGAGAGAGGGGATGAAGATCTCCACAGGTTAGACCACCTCTCTCTCTCTCTCTCTCTCTCTCTCTCTCTCTCTATGTCTGTCTCTTTCTCACTCAATTCAATTCAAAGGGGCTTTACTGGAAGGGTTTCTTTTGTGTAATTCATTAACTGTTTCCAGTTCTCAAAGCAAGTGGAAAATGTTTTATTGATAATTCACAAAAATAAATATTACATACAAAGTTTATAAGAGCACAGATGTATCACATGTTTTGTTGTTATCTGTACAGGACTGTTACCATGTGCCAAGTGCAGATTTCTTTCCTCCTCATTTTGCGGACCGTCTTTCCACAGTGGCATTTCTCAACAGTGAGGCCATGCTCCCCGAGTCTGTACAAAGTCTGTCCAAAGTTTTCTTGAATGTCGTGTCGGTCACAGTGGTCAAGTATTCCGCCACTGTGTTTTCTCTGTCCAGAACATGGTAGCGTTCCAATTTGCTCTGTTTTTTTCGATTATTTCCAGGGTGACAAATTGTTTTCTTCTTCTCATCATTTGCTCCGGTCTGACTGTGTTGCCCTTTTGGGGCTCTGTGGGGCCTGTTTGGTGGTGGGGATCTTCCTCTGACACCCTCTGGTATGGGGGCCCTGGGGGGATGGCAGCTCAGCCCGATGATTAAACTCCGCTGTCCACCTCAGCACCATGCAGTGACTCGGCCAGTCAAGATGCTCTCAGCGGGGCTGCTGGAGAACTTTCTGAGGATCAACAGGCCGAGTTTTGGGTAACCCCAACCGAAAAAATAGTGAAAAGGAGCTTAACGGTGTCTCTTTCGCTCTGAACATTTTCACCTTGAGCACTGCTGTCCTTTGTATCTGGGCTCCTCCCTTCCTCCCCTCCAGAGTGGTTCTATATGCGTGGAAGGTACATCAATAAAAGCACCAGACTCGCCCCTCCTGTGGACCCAATCGATTCAAAGCACAGGGGAGACGGGCAATGTTGAGATTTTGGTCTGGTAGAGAGGACAGGAGAGTAAGAGAGGGAAAAAAAGATTAGAGAAGAGGAGGGATTTGCTCAAAAAAGAAGAGTAGTGGAGAAAAAGGGAGAGAAGAGAGGAGCAAAGGAGAGGAGAGGAAAAGAAAATAAGTGAAGACGAGAGCAGAGGAGATGAGAAGAAAAAGAAGAGAGAAGGGACATGTACTTTTAAGAGATAATAATTTGTAAAGTCTAATGCAATTGGCAGGCTTTCAAAATGTTGGGTCTGTCAGCAGGAAGGAGAAGTGTTGGTAACAGATGAGTGTGAGAAGTTGACATGATGGTGAACCATTATGAAAAAGCTGATTCAGAACACTACAAATGTCTTCATATCAACCAATCGATTTCTCCTGATTCTGGCCTCAACACCCTCCTACCACACTCATAGCCCCCCCCCCCTGCACTCCCCCTCTCTTCCGAGGTCAGAAAGAGGTCAGACAGTAAGTCTGCAGCTGAAGCATCCAACGGATCGGTCTCGGTTTTCACTCAGAATTAGTTATCCAATGTGGGACTGAACTTAATCCTGAGTCAAACAGCCGCCAGGTCAGTCAGGGGAATGAGAAACTCGGGCTTGTCTCCAGCCGCACCCTATTCCAAATTTAGCACACTACTTTTGACCGGAGTTCTATTGGCCCTAGTGAAAAGTTGTGCACTATATAAGCAATAGGGTGCCATTTTGGACAGAACCCAAAAATCTCCAGCTATACAGTCGATTATTGGCCCGGTCTGCTGAATTACTACTGAATATAATATATTGTACTGGCTTGGCCTGGTCCACTGACTTTGTACTGAACATAAGGTTTCTACAGCTTGATATATGAGGGGTACTCTGAATATGAAGAGGTGGGTAGGTGTGCTGGTTTGCTATAGTAGTTGCTTTGCTAACCGAACAGGCCATAAGGTCTTTGTCAAAATGAACACATGGAATTACACATTTTGTCGCGCCAAATAAGCTTTTCATTTGGGTTGTGTCAAATAAGTTATTATGCAGTCATGTGAAAAGCTATGTTCAGCCTCGTAAAAAAATGTATAATATATTTTTACATAACTGGCCAAATGTTTCAGCTAAATTCCAACCACATTCCTTCATAACCCAATTTAATTTAATGAACAGAGGTTCAGGACCTTGGAGAGTGGGCGAGCAAACCTTCCGCATCCGCCTCTCGAGAAGAGCATTAGTGCGGCTATACAAGGAGGAAAGCCACCCCGAAATTAGGGGAACGCTGAAGCAACATCGCCGCGCAGCCACCCCCGCGAGCCCCTCAGCCGAGTGTGATCGTTCTCTTTTATTTCCTTCAGTAACGTACAGTAGCCTATTGTTATGAAACACCCTCGGGCTCTGAACTATTAACCCCCGTAGCTTGTCCAATGCTTGCTCCGCTGCATTAGTTAGGTTAGCTAACTAAAACAGATTATGCTGTTTTGATATGCAGAGAACATTTCCCGACCAGCTGTCCCAGAGCCTGTCTCCGGGAAGTGAAGCGGTAAAGAGATCAATGGAACGCAGACAGTTGGAGGATAGATAGATAAAGGGCGCCATCCAAAAAAATCTAAAATAGTGGATTAATTTAAGGCTGATTTTGATGTATTTTATAGTTGACATCCATACAGACTATACTCAGATATTTACCTACACTACAGAATACAGGCTAAATGTAGGAATATTCTGCAATTAGCAGATTTGTGATCTTTTCCCCACCAGCTAAGACGGGGCTAGGTCGACGTCTGGGGGGCGGATCACCGGCGGCATGCATGGATCACTCGGGTACTGTGATCTGGAGTCGAGTGACGAGCATCATCGACGAACGGTCTGTCGACGCATGGCCGTCAGCTCAGCTGACGTACGTTGACGCGTTCCCGAATCACTTTGTGGGTGCTAATTGGAGTGCTAGGCTTATTCACCAGGGTGCTTTAGTTCCGTCTCCCCGCGGCGCCACCAATGTTTCCATTGCATTTGCAAATTTAGTCGAGCTTCACCCTTACTGCGTACGTAGTACAAAACTCAGTAAGACGTAATCGGTCAAATGTGAGATGGCTCTGTTCAACATTTACTCTGATGGGTCAAAGCCTGTGTCGGCAAAACAGGTGAGAGAGGAGAATACCTCACAAGGGAGCTACAACCTCATACAATCTCTCTTTCCCATAAAATACAACAGTAAAAACTGTCGAATTAGCAATAACTTTAGGATCAACAGATACAGAATCCAACTCAGTAGGCCCACTCCACCTTTGGTTTGAGACGACTTTGATCACGTGGGAGGATGCATGTTACCAAAAAATGCTTTACAGTGTCTGCTCCTGCAGTTGACTAGATTAAAATGGCAGATGCATTTAAACGCGGTATCCAAAAGAGAACACGTCCCGCAAGAAAACCAGCAAAGGTTTGATGGTATTCCAATCAGAGCACATGTCAGCCTGAGACAGAACCAATCGCGGAGACTTGAGGGAAAAGCCCTTTAAGGAACACCTGAAATACTCTCAACCAGTTCTGAGATGGCAGTGCTCCTGTCTCAGCTCTCACTCATCGGGTAATGTTGGAAGAGACCAGTACTACAAGGTAAACACAAACTTTTCTTTCTCTGCCTCGATGATGGTTAACGGGCAGAAACTAATTTAGCGCACACACATACACGCACACAATACACACACACATACACACACACACTATACACAAACACTCTGCACAGACACCCAGCCACATATTCACGCGCCCACCCAGATGCCACATGAAGTCAAGGTCAAATCCCGTAAAGGTAAAAGCCAATAGATCACCCCCTGTTTCATTAACTTTCACTAACAACAATTAACATCTAGTTTTTTATTTGTTTACCTTTCAGTGAAACAAAATCAGCAATGGCCGGAGGGACAGATGGACTGACACCGCCATTTTCAGAGTTCAGTACAGTCTGTCTGTCCAACAGTGGGTCTGTTTGCTTGGACCGTGTCATCCTTGTAAGCAGACACTCACAGATCAATACTGGCTCTGACATTGGTTATTTTTACCACAAGGGCCCATTAAAAAAAGTTTTTGTATCCAGGTTTTGGCTGTAGTAGAATAGAAATAGAATTAATTCAACACAGTCCTGATTCCAGTCAATATTCCGTTCTGTTCATATATTTTGTTTTCGATGTATTCAATGCTATCAGATAGGTGGTGTCCAGATAATTTTATAAACACAGGCCTCTCACTCCACCCCCCCCGATCAATGTTCCATGTTTTGTTGGTGTTGGTGTTTAAATGGTGTTGGTGTTGGAGGGCTTAAGGCTTTATATTCCCTGTGTCTATGTTTCCCCCTGGGGCATTGGAATGCTTTGTGCTCCTCTTTGATATAATGCCATGAAAGACCTTCTTCACAGAAAGGGAATGAGGGGGTTCTAGAATGCTCTACCTGGGTGCTCAGTATTCCGAGGACGTCACCATCCTCTCTCACTGTCTTGGGATTTAGAATTCACAGTCTACCTGCTGCTGAGTCCATACATTCTACAATCTTTCATTCTTTCTCTCCCTCTCTCCTCCCTCTCTCTCCCTTTCTTTTTATTTCCTTTTCTCTCTACCACTCTCCCTGTCTTTCTCTCTCTGTCCCTGTCCCTTGGAATCGGTTCAGAGTCAAAACTATTAGTTTAATGTAGGAGTCTTTTGAGAGTCCTATCTGTTAGTGCTGCATTGGAGTCCGTACATGGTCTTATCTGGTGCTCATCTGGTAATGCTCATCTGGTAATGCTCATGTGGTAATGCATCGCTGGTTATCAGAACAGATGATGGCCAATAAAAAAATGTAAAGGTCAAATTGCCCTCTGTGCTTCTCAGGATTGAAAACCTAGAAATGGAGACAGGATAGTTAATTTTATGGAATTTTGTGTTACGTCCCACTGTATTAACATGACAAAATATAGTGCAGTCACATTTTATATAAGTGTGTTACCTCATATGTGACTCTATACAGTATGAAAGAACATTTGTTCTTTTAAGAACCAATTGAGTTACCAAGTTGTTGACTGATAATAGCATTACTGTAAAGTTACCTTCCGATCAGATGTCGGATCCACAGGATGTGAGACAGTGGCATCGCTGATCACAGAGGATCACCAAGTGGATCACCAAGTGGATCACATTCGTCAGACATCAATAAAAGAATCCTTGCATACTACTGATGAGCAGGGGCTAGTGCTACCAGAATACTGCTTAATATGGTGAGACATTTCAGGGTGTGGTGAAATTGAAATACAGGCCAAAGGAAGAGCAGAGAACAGGTCTGTTCTGTGTGATGGACAGGAGACAAAAGGAAGGAGAAATGAGGAGGGTTGCTTGTTTCAGAATGATCCAGCTCTCTGCAATAAAGCATGGCTCCCTGGAGTTTAGGACAGCTCTTTTCTCCCTCTCTCTCTCTACTCCTCTTTTCCCACCCTCCCTCCCTTCTCCCTACCCACCACCTTCCCTCTCCTGTATCTCTCGTTCTGTGTCAGGCCTTAATTGTGTTTTGATGTTCCCTCAGACCTGCGATTGAGCTCCACTCCTGCCAGCCACAACAGAGCAGAAAGCAGTCAATTCACATGCATCACTAGAGAGCCTTTTTCCTCTCTCTCTCTTTCTCCCACTCTTTCTCTCCCTCCTGTCTCTTTCTCTTTTTCTTTCTGTCCTTCCTCTTCGCCTCTGTCTTTCCCTCCTGCACCCTCCCATCCCTCTCTCTTTTTCCACCCCTTCACCTCTCCTCTCTCTATCTCCTCCTCTCTCCATCTCCTTCTCTCCATCTCCTCTTTCCCTCTCTCCATCTCCTCCTTGTCCTGTCTCCATCTCCTCTTCTCCTCTCCCTTCTAACCCGCTTGCCCCCCGGGGAGAACCATGTCACAAGTAATCACTGTTATTTATAAGATCCACTCAGGACCCCACCAGCCCTCACCCACCACTCCTCACCCACCACCGAGGCACTTCTCTCTGCCTGGCTGCCCTCCCCATGCTCAGCTGGGCGGCTACATTTGGAGACCGCTGCCAGGGGCAGCCCTAACCACCACCCCGGTTACAGAGTGCACGGCCTCATTGGCCCTGGTCAAAACTAGTGCACTAGAATGAGAATAGGGCTTCATTTGGGATGAGGTGCAGTCTAACTGTGGAGAGGTTGGTTGGTGCTCCTCACCTCACCACCACCCCACCCTCACACCAACTATTCACAAGACAGGAGAGAGAACAGAGATGGGGGAGAGGGAAGATGAGGTGAGAGAGGAGTGAGGACAGAGAGGGAGAGAGAAGATGGACGTATGATGGTAGATGGATGATGGGTGAATGGATGATGGGTGAATGGATGATGGGTGAATGGATGATGGGTGAATGGATGATGGGTGGATTGATGATGGATGGATAATGGGTGCTTGATGGATGGATGATTGTTGGGTGGATGGATGGACGATGGGTGGGTAGATGGATGACAGATGGATGAAGGGCGGGTAACACATAATGTTTCCGTAGGTTTTAGGTGTCCCCCAGTTGTCTGACCCCACCTGGCATTAAAATGTGAACTGTTTGCACAAGAAACACGTTTTAGCGCTAGAACTAATGCGCTCAGTGTGCTTAATGATTGGAAAATAAGCGGATGTGCCTGACCTCAGTTGGAGGCCATCCAGAGCCCATTTAATGGGCAACAACATCGGGGCTCCACCTAAAACTAGCTGTCCGTTATTTAAACTCCTAAGTGTTCCACCAGCTGAATGTTGACAGGAAGGGGAATGGGGCAGAACAGACCATGACATGGAAATTAAAATGTCAACAAGTGTAATTTTCAGACAGGGACACGATATTTTAGGACACCCCTGTCCCAGTCTCTGCTGCAATATTTTTCTGCCGGGGGACTAGAATCAGTCTGTCCTGTCTCAGCCCAAAGTGTTTATGTTGTATTCGTTTTTTTGACATCCGTTAAGATCAAAGGAATGCGCTGTCTATTTTTTTCGTAATCTTAGGAGAAGCTCAGCCCTTGGATAACACCTTAGAACTACCTGGCCCGAATGTTCCTAACTGTTCCTGTCAAAAGTCCTCCTGGTTGTGTTGTTGATCTAGTTGCTGCCTGAGGATTCCTGCTGCCACTGCCCACAGTCAGTCTGGTTGTCCCTGTCCTTTTCCACCTGGTCGTCCCTGTCCTTCTCCACCTGGTTGTCCCTATCCTTTTCCACCTGGTTGTCCCTGTCCTCATCCACCTGGTCGTCCCTGTCCTCATCCACCTGGTCCTCCCTGTCCTTGTCCACCTTGTTGTCCTTGTCCACCTGGTCATCCCTGTCCTTGTCTACCTGGTCATCTCTGTCCTCGTCCACCTAGTCATCCGTGTCCTCATCCACCTGGTCGTCCCTGACATTTTCCACCTCATCATCCCTGACCTTCTCCACCTGGTTGTCCCTGTCCTTGTCCACCTGGTCATCCCTGTCCTTATCCACTTGTTTTTCCCTGTCCTTGTCCACCTGGTCATCCCCGACCTTCTCCACCTCATCATCCCAGTCCACATCCACCTGGTCATCCCTGTCCTTGTTCACCTGGTCGTCCCTGTCAACTTTGTTGTGCATCAGATCTGGATTCTGCCAACAGACTCTGGAGACAGCTACCACCTGCATTTTTTGACCTGCAAATAAGCAGGTTGTGACAACGGCTAATGTAGAAAGGACTCCATTAATTAAATTTGATTAATCTTACAAAGCAAACAATGCCTGAAAATATTAATTTGGATTTGGCAAACTAAATGCTAGCCACCAGAAGGATTGAGGCATTTAATGAGAGCATACAATCTAAGTTAAAACTGTTTCCAAACAGAAACAATAATATATTTTGGTGAATTTAAAAACCAACGGTCATTCCAGCTTGATGGTCAAGTCGGATGGTGGTTGAACTTGATTCTTCGAAAGAGCACATTGTTTCTAATGCATTCTAATAGCACCTGTTAATTTCCCTCCCTGTTTTTAAATCTGTCATTGTTTAGAACTCTGCCTGTCTGGCTAGTTAGGGCTTCCTGCCTGTGCAGGGAGCCCTAACTAGCCTGTGCAGGGAGCCCTAACTAGCCTGTGCGGGGAGCCCTAACTAGCCTGTGCAGGGAGCCCTAACTAGCCTGTGCAGGGAGCCCTAACTAGCCTGTGCAGGGAGCCCTAACTAGCCTGTGCAGGGAGCCCTAACTAGCCTGTGCGGGGAGCCCTAACTAGCCTGCGCGGGGAGCCCTAACTAGCCTGTGCAGGGAGCCCTAACTAGCCTGTGCAGGGAGCCCTAACTAGCCTGTGCAGGGAGCTCCCTGCCTGTGCCAACCACTCTGCAGCCCGTCTGGTGTTTGACCTTCACCGGTTCTCCCAGGTCACCCCACTCCTCTTCCACACTTCACTGGCTTACAGTTGAAGCTCATATCCAGCACAAGACCATGAGGTTTGATTACTGCGCTGCAAGAGGAAATGCCCCTCCCTACCTTCGGGCGGCACTGAACTCCTACATATCTACCCAAGCCTTTTGCTCTGCCACCTCAGGGTCTCTACAGGAGAGCAGGGCCTGCTCAGTCCAGTCGAATCTCTTTTCTGTCCTGGCACCTTAAATAGTGGTTCAGCCCAGCTATCTTATTAGACTAAACAATGAGGACCCCCAAGCTCATGAGTTCTTATATTTGCCAGATGGAATGTATTTAGCGATATTTCCAGACCCTAAGAGAAATTCATTTGATTTCCTATGGTCACGCTAGACTCACAATGCTGCGATTTAGAATAGTTGACCACTTAAAAGATCGCTTCACTTTCCGCTCTGTCTCTGCTCCCAATAGTGGGTCTGAAGTATGCTGGAATCAGAACAGAAGAAATACATGCACAGACACACTATACTTAGTTTCACAGTGGGGTCTGGGAGTGTGTGTTTGTGAGTGTGGGTGTGTGTTTCTGTTTGTCGAGCATTGTACAGCCGGTATCTGCCTGCCTCCATCACAGTGTTACCGTACCACTCAGTTTCATGATGATACCATCATTGCACATTATTTGTTGACACAACCAGACATTGCACTCTTTACAGTTTCCTACAGGGAAGGAGAGAGTGATGGAGAGGCAGGGGAGGAGGTACACGAGGAAAGAGGGAGAGGGAGATTGTGTGGGGGAGTCTGAGCTAAGCTAGGTTCCTGTTTTGTCTGTTATGCACAACCACCCAGCAGATATTAATGATAGTTCTCCAGACCAGGCAAAACCCAATCCAGGTCTAAAACACCTCAGTCTCTGCTTCGCTTAACTGTTCCCTGTACATGTGTATGTTTGGAATTGCAGTTCAACACTGCAGCTTGTAGAAGGCTTGAATTAGATGTATGCTTGATCTCCACCAACACCCCCCACTATAGCTCATATGGTTGGAATCAATAGTCATCCCTCCTCCTTATTCTACAGGAACTCAATTCCAAAACTAATTTAATTATATAGTCCACTAGACCGCAACTGAGATATATTCCCAGGCACAACTGACCTCAAGACCAGGATTTATTCCCAGTCACCTCTTACCTCAAGACTAGACTCAATTCCCAGTCACCTCTGACCTCAAGACTAGGGCCTAATCCCAGACACCTCTGACCTCAAGACCAGGATCTGTTCCCAGTCACTTCTGACCTCAAGGAAAAGCTTGGATCCCAGGCTGTTCTGCTTTAGTAACGGACGTTAAAGGGTAACTGTGGCTATAAAAATGAACACACTCAGCATCTCAAATGGCATCCTAATCCATATGTACATTACTTACCCTAATGTACATGTAAATTGGTCAAAATAACATTTTTTTTTACATTTGATGGAAAGGGAATAAAAAAAATTGTGTCTAATTACATCTGCTTGCTATGGAGTCAAATGGATCCTGGTAAGAGTGAGAGAAATGTTACAATTTAGCAGACTCTCCTATCCAGAGCAATTTGCAGGAGTGTGTATGGGTTTATTGTCTTTTGCTGAAGGAGAGGACAACAGATTTTTCACCTTCCTGGCTTTGAAAGATTGAGGGAGAGAGAGGGAGAACGAGAGACAGAGAGAAGGAGAAACTAAGAGAGAGAAAGAGATATGAGAGGAGATGTAGCCATCCCGCGGACAAGAGATAGCATGTGATGAGAATAGTATTCACAAAGTCTCCTGCTGTTATGTTGATGGCACGCTTAGCTGTGAGTTTGACACCATTCTGGGCCGGGGACTCAGAGTCTATGACTCTGTAACTGCTGACGGAGTCTGTACAGATCCTGTATCCCTGGCCAATTACACTGTTGACGGAACAGTGACCTCTTGGTCCTCCCTGTAATACCATGGATCCCGGGGAAGGAGATGATCTGAAAAACAGGTCATGTTCTCTATAGCAGAACTTGGTTCCACCTCATACGACCACTTTTCACGCTGCACTCCGACCTGAAAGGGGTCTAGATCGACTTGATTATTTGTTTCACTCTGGGCTGTAAACTGCAGGACTGATAAGGGTCTTAATGTTTCATTGGCCTGATAAAGGTTTGAATTGCAGCTCTAGTCAGAATGTCCTTACCTTTTACATCGTAGTGATCTGGCAGACAAGTTAGTCAATATGTAAATGTATGCGTATGTGTACTTGATGTTACACTGTTGCTGGTGGTAGAGAACACATAGGTTCAGAAGACACAAAATCAACACAATGTTGTCAAACAATTACACACAATGGGTGGTGGGCATTAAAGATAATAGGTTCTGAGGGATGAATGTATGTTATAGGCAGATTTACAGCTGATTTACCCTTCCTGTGTACAGTATCTAAATGCAGAGATATTAGCAGAGGTATAAATGCGGTTCACTGCAGAAATTTTGTCGACATTTTGATGGAAAACAGTCTTATTACTGTCTCTGGGTCAGACGGCCAGTTGCCTTGGGCCTCAGCACACAGGAAAGAAACTAGTGGCTGGACGTTTTGGTGTATGTTTTGGAAGAGCGAGTTACCAGGATACATTTTGGAACAGTGGGTCATTGGGGTACGTTTTGGAACAGTGGGATACCAGGGTGGGAGAAGTGAGCCACGGTCTGTCCTGCATGCGACCTTCCCCCTGGAGTCATGTTGGACCTCCATGTAGGCCAGGCGATGTTGCAGGTACATCTGTAGGTGAAGAGTGAGTGCAGAAGTAAGGACGCACGCATCCTTGTGGCGTTCAAGTTGCGAGGGATGAAGCGTGGGAAATTAGCCGAGCTATCTTCACTAGTTGCGTCCCGTTGCTTGGGAAGTCTGTGATCCACTTGACTGATGGAACTGGACATGTTCAGCTGGTTAACTTTGTCTTGTAGTTTCAGGTTGATGACGGTGTTGAACGCAGGGGTGATGGCCTGTTTGTTTTTTCGAGGTGGAAAGTTTATGGCGGATTTATCAGTGTTCGAAAATGGAACAAACCAACAAACACCTGTGAACAGTGTTCAAGTGACAGTGGAGGTCCAACAGAGGAGGGCCTATCAGAGGGGGCATCCCTAATCCTTTTTACATGTAGCAGGACCCAGTAATTCAAGGCCCTAATCAATACACACACAATCAAATTAATTCAGTGGGTTTTGCTGTGATGTTCATCTGTTGTTCGTTAATTAGTAATTTAGTTATGTCCCAAATGGCTCCCTGTTAATTTTCTAGAGCACTTGGGATCCTCAAAAGTAGGATACGACATGGGAAATAGGGAGCCATTTCGGACATGTAGTTAGGCTGTGTATTGGTACTATGAAGGGTATTATGCAGAATCAGCTTTAAAGTCTGTACGGTGTCACAGGTATATTCTGATGAGGTTGTTTCTTCCAATCCCTAGTGTGTTATAATAGTACCTATGATAACATATTTCCAAAATAACAATGCGCCTATAGGTTCAATATGAATGTAGAATCTGCTGAAACCTGTAGGTGCACACATAGACACCCAGGGACACTAGACATACACACACAGGCACATTAGACATACACACCCAGAGACACAGACATACACACACAGGCACAC
>JACXGI010018315.1:0-13358 GCA_016801175.1 Esox masquinongy | reverse complement strand
CACACACACACACACACACACACACACACACACACACACACACACTCTAATGGATGGGCTTGTGTGCTCCTGCCTGTAGGAAGACAAGATTTACGTCCAACAACGTGTGAAGGAGCAAGCAGAGCTGCTATGGGACCTTATCGCCAATAAGAATGCCTACTTTTACATTGCAGGGTAGGGCAATTTTAACATGGAAACAATTTTCATAAATCTTACCCAATTCGGGTTCAATATAAACAAAAAACACCCAGCTATGGTTTGGCCTAATGATCACGATTCCTGACTGATGTCCACTAACACATCGTTCGTCTCCAGCAACGCCAAACAGATGCCGACGGCAGTGTGTGACGCCCTGAAGGAGGGCTTTCGGAGCCAGGGGGGCATGTCCTCTTCCCAGGCGGACGAGATGCTGGTGGCCATGGAAAGGGCAGGCCGGTTCCAGAGTGAGACCTGGTCCTGAACCTTGTACTGTATAATTATGTGTATGCCGATTCAAACAAGTGCATTAGACCACTTGAAGGCTGCATTTAGACTGGCAGCCCAAAGTGGATCATTCATTTCCCACTAATGCCAAACAAATGTAATTAACTGTATAACCGATGCATTTGTTTTAAAGTAAACAGAGCGACCAAAAAAAAAATAAAGATCATAAAATCAAAGTTGTACCCCTTGTAATAATATTGAACTTTTGTAAAACACATCACCGGCCTCAAATACATTCTGCTTTCTGGTAGCCAGTGGCAGAACAGGTCTAGTTTGAAGGCAAACACCCTATGCATTGTGCCAATAGGATTAACCCACTTGAAATTTGAACATGGCTCATATAGGAGGACTGGGAGTTTTTGGAATGACATTAACAGGGACCAAAATATCAGTCCACGTCAGTCCGGGTACCCCACTAATCCACTATATTGGTGTTTGTTGTTGGATAGCACCGCTAATAGCATGTTCCTGTTTTGTTTATTCACTGTACATGGGTCAGATGAATGGGTCAAGAATTTTATATAATGTGCTCACATATTGTATCAAGAATTTTAAAAGTATTCAGATCTAATATTGAAATGCTTTAGCTTCAATTCTGTATCAACTTTACATTTCCCAAATTCCATTTTCTTCTCCATTTTCAGACTCTCGATTTCACTCACTGATTGAACTAAACCTGAACTAGTAGATATAAAAGGGCAATATGTAAGATTTTGACTGTACTATTGGCAAATGAGAATGTTTCAAATTAACTTTTCTACAAAATGTATCTGAGTGACTGACATATTCCCCATTTAAACTTTCTTGCTGGTCCGTTCATCAGTTTACAATTACTTGTAATTTCCTTATACTCACTTTCAACACAGTATTATCCTTCCACACCTAAACCAACCTGGACTTGCTAGTACTATACCGGTCTCGTTTCGGAAAGGAAAGACGAGAAGTCATTATTGTTTAGAGGCAGGATTCTACATGGTGCCCCTATAAGAAGCAAATCATGACATTTTAAATTTAATTTACAAATACATAATGTACAGTATATTATTTAAACATGTGCATCCATTCTACAGTAAATTTAGCATTTGGCCTAGTTGATCTTTTCACACATCACAGATCTTTTTCAGAGATTTTAGTAAGAAAATAAAATAGACCAGAATTGAGCAGTCTGGCTAAACCTTGTTGACATGCCAGCAGATGGACAGCCTTAGTCTGTTGCAGAGGAATTCAAACAATCCATTCCATTACTATACCAAGGACTTCTAAATCAGCATAGAATGAGTAAAATAGACCAGTATGTGCTGATCAATTAATTCCTCCACAACATGTAATTGTGAAACACCATGCAGACTGTATATGGTTACGGCAAACATGAAAGTATAGGCCTACTTCCAAGACAAATAATTTTTAATTGTATTGGCAAAGATAAGTGGATCTATAATTTTAATTATCCCAAACACAAAGAATGGTGTGCTTGTATTCCAGTGGACCAATTTGGAGGTTATGGTGACATTCACATTTACATTTGTCATTGATCAGACACTTTTCCAGAAACACTAGTCACGTTCATTTTAAGAAGCTAGCTGGAACTACAACCACACACCTCATTAGTAGTCAGTACATTCCAGTCACTGTGTATATGTATTCAAAGACTCAATGTAAATTAAAATGGACCAATCCCATCACTTGTCACGTTGTTGTTGGACTAGACCAAACAGTAGTAACGCACCCACAAACAATAAGATCACAAAACAGGTTTTTCTGAAAAGTTATTTAATTCAACACTAAACACCCATTCTGAGAAAGTCATGGTAAACACACACAGTACTTAGTTCCTCAGTATTATCCAACACAGGCTTCTTAGACAGACATTTACAAGCAGCCCGGTACATGTATTCGTCCTCGTACTGTGAATAAGTTACATAAAAAATATTAAGGAGGGGCATATGACAGATAAGCAACTCAGTCCTTCTGAGTCGCTTATCTGTCATGTAATCTTCTAAATTAATCAAAATTTAAAACCAGACATGTGACCAGATTTGGTAACATGAATGACCAACAGGTTTGTTTCCCATTGCAAAACTGAACATGACCTATAGTTGCTGCTGACACCATGCCGGTTTTAAGGTTAAAACAAACATGTTAAAAATCCATGTCTGGGGGCACTGAAAATGACTGAGCTATAAGGTGCTATAACTCATGTCCTCTATGAGCACTGGTGGTGTAGTGTTAAAGCCAGGTGCTGACCCCAGCATGGTGTGTTTAGGGTTTACATGATCCTGGTCTCGCGAGGACACACCTAGCGACATTCTAGGCCTGGTTTAGGAGGCTAACATGATCCACCCCTTTCAGTCCATTCACATTCGGAATCCATCATACCCCTTAAAAATGATACTGATGAGTCATTAAACCTGATTTATCCCTGCAAAGTGGATCACTTATATGCCATTATAGACATAAAAGATACTAAAACACAAGCATGCATAAGCTGGACTGTCTTAACTTTCATCAGACAGAAGGCTTGTCATGAAGGTCCCATGGCTTTAAAGTCAGCAGCAGTATTATTTTGGCATTGGCAACCATTCTCAACCTCCATTTCCCCTTTCTTCTACACCCCCACATCTATCCATCACTATCTGAGGGCCAGCTGGTGGACCTGATAGATCTCGTCCGGGAAGTTCAACTGTTGCTCCTCACAGACGACAGTGAGACCCGCCCGAGCCACCAGGCTTTTCACCAGTGACAGATCTCTGCACACGCTGCTGTCAACTTCATCAGGGATCACGCCCTCATAGGCCACGTTGTCCTTGATGACGATTAGACCCTCGGGTCGCAGTCCGCCGCGACAACGGCGCAGGAACTCCACTAGGTGGTCATCAGTCAGGTGGCCTGAGGTGGGGTGGGGGGGCAGGCAAATCTTAGCAAAAAATCAATCAGGTCCTTTATCTGCTTCATCCGAGTTAGGTAGTTGAGCACACAATGTACATGCATTAAGATGTTGCTAACTAGCGCGATTAGAGGTAGCACAACGAGAAAGCAAGTTAGCAGATATAGACGTCATTGATCTTACGCTAACGTATACGCTCACAAAAACTTCGCAAATGCATATATAAATTCATCCCATTTCGGGAAAATATATAATGTATATATACAATTGAAATTGTATACAATTAATTAATACAATTAATTGTATACAATTAAAAATTGGGTACAATATTTCATTGTATACAATTAAAAATTGGACCGTCTCACACCGTTGTTGATGGCAGCGAACTTGTTCACCGACTAGCAGAAACACGTCTCAGAATTGTGAAATGAGGAAAAACTCACCAATGACCCACTGGATCCAGATGACGTCGTAGTGTCCGTCCTGTGGGATGAAGTCCTGCAGGCCACAGCAGAAATAGTTATCCACTCGCTTGCTCTCCTCGCCCAGGTAGATCTTAGCCTGGTCCAGGAACTCCTGAGTCACGTCCACTAGGTCCACAGTGTTGAACAGAGGCAGCAGAAGGCGCTTGGTGATGCGCCCGATGCCGGCGCCACAGTCCAGGGCACAGCAATTACCCGTCTTCCCCTGGCCCTCCTTTCAATGCCAAGGGGGAGGTTTTAGTAGAGTTTAATGACTTGTCAGCGCCAGTATGCATGCAAATACATAGCTCAACATGACGCGGGCCTGCAGTTTCAGAGTGTTTACAGAAAAGTTATGCAATGTTTTCTTACACCAAGGAATTTCTTCAGGAACTTCTTGGAGCCGTCTATGTCAACGTTTGAGATTTTGCCGTAGCCTCCGAGCATGCCGTCCACGGTGGGCGCCACTTCTCTCCAGTAGTTTTCAGCCTTGGAGTAGAAGACTTCCTCGTTTGGAGCATCGTCACCCATCCTGTCTGAAGAGCCCGACGTCCAGAGATAAGTAGGCCTCCCCCCACACAGTTTCTGCACACATGCAAAAACCTAACCATGAATCGTACTACATCTAGGCCACATTCACATAACGAAAAGATTGAAAAGGCACCTATAATGGCCTGACTCGTGACTTTGGGTTAAGCTATTTAATTATTGCTCCTTATTGCGAACAAATCCGCACCCATGCCAGACCGCTGGTTTTAATTAGTTGGGTCTGCACCTTGTGTCATGTTGTTCGAAGCACTGCCCACTTCCCTCCCACCGAAGAATCGCCTGCCAGGCTTCTTCGATCCTCTGTGAGACGGTGACTTGATGTTATTCATGACGCGGTGCGACTAGGTTGCTGAGTTCTTGTCTTCTTCTTTAGTTTCCCACGCAAACTCTAGGAGACATACTTAACCTTAGTCCTAGCGACAACGTCATGGGTTTTGCATTATCAATCACTTATTCAGACACGTACAGACAGTGACACGTACAGGCAGGGGCCCGTTCACACCCTACTAGCCAAATTAGGCACTAGTACTGTCGGTCGGCGTTCAGCTGTCAGCGCTCGTCTTGTGACCAGGGTCAACGTGGGGCATGAGTGTATGAACCTGTGGTGTAAGTAGCCAACGAGTCTAGTAGTGAGGGTGAAATCGTGTTACATGAGCTAACAACACAAGACAGCCACGACTAGACCAGGCGGTGAAATGAACCAACATGACTGAAAAAGAACTTCTGCTGATTTAAGAAAAACAAGTCAACGTTATAGCAATGTGTTTTGCACGTTGACAATGCATTTACAAATCTACAGAGAAGTTCAGAAAGCAACAAAGTAATACATTGGCAAGCTACTGTAGTGTTGTATTAAAAGTTATACTAGCGAAATAGTTAGCAGTCGGTAGCTAACTACTCAGCTAACTTAAACAACTAGTGTGTTGAAGTACAATGCTAATGGGTTTCTAGGTTGGCCAGTGGTCTATTTTAGGAAACTGACTGATGAAAAGCAGATAGCACGTGCTAGCTAGTCAAGTAGCTTTATGTTAGTGAGCTAGCTATACAGATAGCTTGTTGAATCAGAGCAAACCGGCAGTACTGTTAAGCTAAATGACCCGATCATCTGACCCCATTCAAAGCTTTTAAAAAAAACCAGGGATGCAGTACCTTAACACTTAGTGTAGGTCCCAATCGTGGCTGTAACACTAAATACGTTGATCATGTCACAATTGAAGTACCACTCTGCTTTTCCTACCTGCCGAAAGCATCTCTGTACGGCTGTCGAAACACTCTACTGCCAATAATTTGCTATCGACGTCAGTTCCTTATTTGGCTTCCGCTTGTGGCGTTATTTGGCTAAATGTCTCCACCTAAGGGTTTGTCGCTTAATTGCAGGTCTGCAATATATTGGTTGGCTGCAGTTTGTGAGCATCAACAGAGATCATCGTTCATTGTGTGTGATCGACATTGGGCGTATGTTATACCTGTCCTGGTCCCTCTCGTCTTACCATTCTCTCCAGCAGTGATGCCATGTTCCTCACCCACCGCTGTCCGTCATTGCCTCCATATCATTTTTTACATTTTCTCCTGATTACTGTGTAGTTATACATCTCTTTTGCTCTAATCCCGTATCTCCCTATTTCGTTTGTCTCATTAGTTTCTCCCTCCCTTTCACCCCGCCTCTCGCCATCTATCCCTATCTCCCTTTCTTCATCTCTCTGCCTTTGATCCTCTTTCATTCTCTATTTTTCTCGCTGTCCTCCTCACCAGCTGTTGGCAGTGCTCACCAATGATGACTCAGTGCATGCCTGTCAGGAGGCCGGACAGCCCCCAGTCAGTTGATATCTAATCTGATCTGCTCCGCCTATCTTTCTCTCTCTCTCTTTGTCTATCTCTCACTTTCTCTCTTCCTCGCTCTCTCTTTCCCTCTGTCTCTGCCTGACACTTTTTGGTCATTAGAATTACAAAGCAGCAGCAGGAGAAATGGAGAAGAAATCAACACTTTTTTAGATAGCCCTTAGTCAGCAACACCAGACAGAGAATCCCCACGTCCCTCCCTTTCTCTCTACTTCTCTTTTCCTCCACCATCTCTGTCTGCTCTTCCGACAGACATCCTCCTCTCCCTCGCTGTGCTCCGCCCACTGCTAATTCATTTTCTTTCTTGTATCCTCCTGCGTCTCCTGTTGCCTCGCAGCTTCTTTCAACTTGATATGTTGTTTTTTCCATGTTGGTTGATGGGTGGATAGGCTGAAACATGTCTGTGAATCCTGAATTAAATTGGTTGATGGGTGGATAGGCTGAAACATGTCTGTGAATCCTGAATTAAATTGGTTGATGGGTGGATAGGCTGAAACAGGTCTGTGAATCCTGAATTAAATTGGTTGATGGGTGGATAGGCTGAAACATGTCTGTGAATCCTGAATTAAATTGGTTGATGGGTGGATAGGCTGAAACCTGTGTGTGAATCCTGAATTAAATTGGTTGATGGGTGGATAGATCACACAGACAGAAGGGGGTTGGGTATGGAGGAACACTGGGGTAAGCAGATGGTCCCCAGAGGTCAAGGTCAGTCGGCGACTGTCATCATCCTAATCACATCCGGACTTAACCTCATCCCTCCAGATAAGCACAAGGTTACAGCCTGGTCGGGTCAGCCACATACATACAGCACAGGATTACACATAATTAGTCAACCTCACTCTTACACAGGGAAGACACTACACCAAGCATTACCACACCATACAACATCACACCACACCACACCACACCATACAACATCACACCACACAACAGCACACCACACCACACCACACCATACCACACCACACCACACCACACCACACCACACCACACCACACCACACCACACCACACCACACCACACCACACCACACCACACCACACCACACCACACCACACCATACAACAGCACACCACACCATACTGCACCATACAACAGCACACCACACAGTGGGCGCATAACAACAGGCCAAGACTGCTAAGCATCTAACCTCCACCTTGATGAGGTCTTTTCATGTAAGTTAAGGTTGGTTATACTTGCCACTTATCCCTCGTTTTCTGTTACTAAAAAATAGACATTTTGGTCCAAACTACTGTAAGTGTCATTCGTGCTGCTTCGTGGCTCTACACTTGAGTTACGGATCGCAGTCTTTCTTTTGTGCTATACTCCTTAGTTAGCCCTATTACAGACTGTATTTGAATATTTACACCACTGAAACATCTTACAACCCAACGGTATTACCAATATCACACAGCCAAATATATGACTAATATACTAGGCTCCCATATTACATGATAAATATATCTGAAATATGGACCAAAGTGCTGCCTTATGGTTTACGTGACTATCAGTGCAGTGTGAAATACGTGTGAAGTGCAGAGGCCTCATCAATAAAGGTGACAGTTATTTGTGTCTCCTCCATATAAAAATCTCATTACATTGAGCTTTGACAGATCTACAGTTCCGTTGCTTGAGATCTGGAAGACGCCCAATTAGTGTGAAGCAGGCAAACTCTGAGCCAATGAAATGACAAATAAGTGTGTCTGCTGATGCAGGGGTCTGTTCAGGAGGATGAAATGTTACAGAACATTCAAAAAGCAAGAACAGATACAGTTCACTGTTATTGTTAGATCTATTTGAATATTACAATCTGCTAAATTTCAAATGTTTCACCCATGAATACAGGTGGACTTGGCAACCCTACAAACAGAATGTTTCTACATGAATGCTAATGTTGAGATATTAATGTTTTACCAATGCTGTGGTTGTAGAATATACAATAGCTGTGGATTTCCAAGCTGCCATCTGTATAATGCTGTGGGAATGTGGTGAAAATGTTTTCCAAAGCCATTTTGGTAATATATTGACTACAACAATGTGCATTATTTCTTGCTGTGCAATTGTCATTCCAAGTAAACAGCTTTTGATTCTTATAGAATACAATTCATGGATGCATTATTAACTTTAGTTATCCTGTCATTGACCCATGATGTAATTCTGTTCCAGACTATTGTTTGCATCTTGGTTGGGATCTTCTCACAGGAAACATTGTAGTTGGGATGAATTCATAGTCATTGCAGATGTCAGTCCGTCTGAGTCCAACACCTTAGTTGCTAAAGCAAGACTGGGTCTGTGTTCGTGAAATAGTGCTGATATTGGGTCATTTTAGATGATCATGAATTACAATTATATGCAAGGACCTGATCGTGGAGATACAGTCCTGTTCTGATACGCTTTGTGAATGCAGGCCCAAGTCTATCAGAAGAGGATGACCTAACCATCGCTAACACTATCTCTTCCTTCTGAAGGGTTAGGCCATGTTACTGATAGCCCACACTGTTCTAGATATCCTCTAGAATAATGAATTGAGCTGAGGTGCACCAAAATGTTGAAGCACCTCTTTGAACTGAGGTCTTGTTGTGGATTATGTTTTCTTTACTTTGTGGAAATTGGAAGTTTTAAAGCAAGGGGCAGATGATGAGATTCTGCCATGTGACAAATTCATTGTGGATGGACGTGGGGCCGGTCCGTAATTCTAATAATTATGAGAAAGTAGGTTCAGTATCACCACAAAAGTACACCTGCCTGTTCTACATGTCTAGGTAGATTATCAATGAAATGAAACACATAGCTGATGTAGCAGCAATGATCTCCTTCAGACTCTCCCATTCAGCTCTTTTAAAATACCAACACCAGCTAGGGAGGAGCTAGTTTGAGAGAGTCTATGTAATTATGTTAACTATGACATTGTGTCAACAAAGAGGGTGAATGGTAAAAAAGATATGTGGATTTAGAGAAATCCATATTTTTCAGATGAAAACTTCATGAAGTAGCCAGAGATTCCCTGTGTGGAAGATGCCCACAATTATGAAGAAATCCTCTCACCAGTTTTTATGGAAAACGAGGGAATTTGGGGAATTTTAACAAACCTGCTTTTTACTTCTAATGCTTAGGATCTAGTTTATCCATTTTTCATGGCTTCCACTAGATGGCAATGTTGTGCTTTATGCTGTCGGTATCCTCTATCTATGCATCCCTGAGTCTACCAGAGCTGAATATAGCATTTTAGTGAACTGAATGTTCAATTCGGGACATTTCAAAATCGAGAAGAGTCACAACTAGTAAATCTGACTTGTCAAACTGAAAACGAAAAAAGAACTGAACCATTCACTGTGTATGTCTTAAAGTCCCTTTATTGTCTGTAGGCTATTATATATCAACCTTCACATGTTTGTCTCAAGTGGGTTCAAGGATTGCTCTCCCTGGATAGAGAGATACTGATTTTAAGAGTATTTGCAATGTTTATTTACATTATTTTATTTCTTTAAACATTCCTTTCATACCCCCCCCCCCAAAGGATGACAAATGTTACCAATTCCCAATTAATATCAGGTGCGAAACAAGTTTTCAACATTCACGTCTTCACAACATTTTCAATACACCCACAATAGTCATTCGATGGCAAAGTCCTACATCAGTGGATGGAAACTAGAACCCTCTTATACAGGCTAATGATAAATTCACGTGGAGGTGTTGTGTTCCTTGTATGTCCATGGTCATAGAATAAACACTTGTGGACTTTGGCGCTGAACAAAACAACGCATTATGGGTGATTTCTTTCATGACTGAGACGTTTCAGTCATAACCACCGCACCCGTTTCACCGCAGCGTCAGTATGGACGTTGCCGAGACATGGCCAAAATACGTCACGACCTCAAGTAGAAGACAGCTGCAGCACGTCTGAGTGGTTTTCATCCAGAGGACATTAAAACAACGTAGATAGGCTGTACGAACAGGAGTCTGAAAGACTATCTAACGTCTGGAATTCACACTAGATCGTCCCCCGTAACAAAGACGGCTCATCCAGAGATGAGGTGGAGGACGGGCGCAGAAGGTGGCCCTTTAGTGTGTCTTTTAGTGCATCATAGACAAAATCTACTGGAATGTTGCTATTATAGCATATGAATGATATTGAGCTATTTAGCTGATTGCACTTATATTGGTTGTGTTGATCTTTTAACGAGTAAAAAAAATGAACAAATGAGTCCGGTGGAGTGATAGTTGGAGTAGTACAAGAATTTGTTTTCTGCAGTCTGTGTTTATTGATGATCTGTGAATGAAATACAGCTCTGTCATAAGCAATTCCATGACTGCCGAATACCAAGTTTGCTACTTTTCCCCTGGCATCACAACATCTTTTCATTTGCCCTGTGTATGAGAATCATAGAGTGGAATATGATCTACACTGACAACAGGGTAATATAGTGAGGCCAGTCACCTGCAACATGAATGACCTCTACTTAAAACAATGATGGATTCAATGGAAGCCTTCATGTTCACTGTCTG
Source organism: Esox masquinongy (assembly GCA_016801175.1). Lineage (NCBI taxonomy): Eukaryota > Metazoa > Chordata > Actinopteri > Esociformes > Esocidae > Esox > Esox masquinongy. The sequence goes on along the minus strand of JACXGI010018315.1, from coordinate 2,633 downwards.
TGTGTGTGTGTGTGTGTGTGTGTGTGTGCGTGTGTGCGTGTTTCTGGGCCTCTGCATGTGTGTATTCAGCTATGCCCGTCCAGTCAGTAGAGATGTTCTGCTCGGTAGTTGTGCTGTATGACAGGAAGAGTGTGTGTGTGTGTGTATGTGCGTTTGTGGAGGGGGGAAGTGTGTGTGTGGATGGATGGAGGGGGAAAGAGTTTGTGTGTTTATGGAGGGGGAAAGTGTGTGTGTGTATGTGTGTGTGGAGTTTGATTATAGGTGTGTGTGTGTGTATGGAGGGGGAATGTGTGCTCTTTTTGTATAATGCTAGAATGAAGGAGTGGGTTTGGTAGGGCGTGTGTAGCATCTGTAGTATATGTGTGTGTGAGTGTGCAATGCTATTCCGTGTTGACTCATGGATAGACATGTTTTCCATATTAGCATCGTCATTTTTTTATTGTTGGTCAGTTACCTAGCTCAACTGAGCTTGCTAAGCACACATGCACGCAGGCATACTGAAAGGGAAAGTGATATTTTTCTACATACTATTGGTTTCTTCATTCATTGTAAACTTTGCCGGTAAGGATAGGCTAGATTATAGGAGCTGAGGAGCTGTGTGGACAGTCTTCTCCACAGATAAGGGGTTTGGATGTGTTTGTGTTTGTGTGTGTGTGTGTGTGTGTGTGTGTGTGTGTGACATGAAGAGAGAGATGGTGGAATGAAATAGACAGTCCATCTTGTAAACATTGTCTCTTTCTCCATCTAGTGGTTTTTGAAAACAGCAGCATATTTATGTGGTTTGAGTTTGGTAATAAAACAGAATATTCTAGAAAACTGTTGTTCCCATCAGTTAATTTGGTTTGCATAACATTTCTAATGACTGTAAAAGGGGTAAAACAAAATGCTCTGAGACATTTAGAAACATATCTAACATATCATTCAAAATTCAAGAGGAAATTCAAAATACATGAAGAATGTCAAGACAATTCAGAAAGTTTCAAGACAATTTAGCACACTTTAACGTATCTAAGTATTTCAATTCCATTCCACAAAATGCCTATAGACATTTCAAAATTCTTCAAGACAATTCAAAATAATAATGAAGCGGACAAATGCACTGACACTGATAGTGTGCCTCTCTCCTACATAAACAACAGAATTAACAATTGCAACCCCCCCACACACACACAAGTACATAACACACACAAAAATTCAAAACAAAAACACATACCGAAATACTGACTCGCAAACACAGACTATCCATTTATAGCTGCTCACAAACACATCAAGTCTGCATCATACAGCATGTGAGTCTACAGTCTAGAATTTTCCATCTTTCTTCCCACACAATGTAGAGCTGTTCTCCGTTTGTGTCTGCAGGCTGAAATTCTATGACAGGAATTAGATAGACACTATTGTATCAACCACAGATGATGTTTTATAGTAAATGTATCAGAGGAAATGGGAGTAGAGGGCAATTATTTTTTTTCTGTCATAACAAACGTGATACTGTTCAGCAACTGGGACTTTAATTGATCCCCTGTTATTAGTCTGTCTGTCATTGCCATGACAAACAGTTCATGAGTAGTCATAACTGATATCAAGCGTTGACAGCTGATGGTAACCCTGTTACCCAACATTGACACCCTGCTAGGGCCAGTAAACGCTTGGTTTCTGGTTCTAATCCCTGAAAGACAAGGTGGAAAAACCAGCAGTGGCCTTGGGTTGAATGGCATTGGACCAGGAAAATAGATGGTCGCTGGTTTAAGTGTAAGCGCTACAAAAAAGACTTCAGACAATCCTAGACGTAAAGTAATGGACAAAAAAGGTTTCAGGTAGTCAAGCAGTTGAAGTATCTGAACAGTAACCAGAATGGTGCTAGATCAAATCCCCGTGCTGGCTAAGTGAAAACAAATGGTAGTTCTGATTTGAGTGATCGGCAAATTTACTAAGGGCTTATTTACATTATGGGAGTGAGATGTGCATAATAATTTCCAGAGCGTTTTAAATTTACACTGGCTTGTCTGAGACATACCGTGTAGGAATGTGGGTGTCAATCACGGGAACGTCGAGCGATACGCGTATGAACTGATACAGGAACCTCATACAGTTATGACACAGTTGTCTTCACTTTGCAAACCTCCAGAGGGGGCTCCATAAAAACTGTGGCCCACACTACCTTGGGAGGTGGCTCCTAGAGCTATTGATGTCCACAAGTTTACACAGCAAAACAATCGAGCGTCTCGAGTCTTCTTCGATGGGTTTGGGAAAATGCATTGCAATGTAAACAAGCCCTAATTTTCTCTCATGGAAGTGTAAAAACAATATAATGATGGGAAGTTAGTGTTGGTTTTTATGTTAGTGGGCCTCAAAGCATGGGCTGACACCGACCTCTCCACACCCTCTTCTGCAGGAAACCAACATAGTAACCCAACGTTTGATTTGTGTGTGTGTGTGCAAGCTTGTCTTACCTGTGTAAGTGTGTGTATGTCTCTGCCTGTGTGTATGTTTGTCTCCAGTCCCCTGACGTGTGGGCAGGTCTGGGCTGGTTTGATGTGCGGCATTACATAGTTATGACATCATGGCTGGGGGGGGGCAGACAGACACCTGGCTGAGGGTAGGAAGCACCTGGCTGAGGGGGGGGGGCGGCA
>JACXGI010018314.1:0-13410 GCA_016801175.1 Esox masquinongy | reverse complement strand
ATTCTGGAAATGTCTTGCGACATTTGACTTTTTGTTGTTTCTTAGTTTCTCATTACATATTAAGCATACTGGTAAACCAGTCTCGTCAACAGTGAAAGCAAATGAATCTGTCCACGTACCATTGAACGTTCTGTTTTCTTCAGACACTTTTCTCTTCTTAGAATTCTCCATAGTTGTCCTACCTGGGATTCGAAAAGTTAAAGAAATCGCGCGCTGGCGGGTGTCGCACATTGGCGGTTGTGACGCATAGTAACAGCGTAACAGCGACATAACATTTTTTAACACGTTTTATTTAGATGTTACAAGATCACCATAATCTTCAAATTTAGAATTACATTTTAAAAACGAACAAACTAAAATAAAATACATTTTAATTAAATACTCATTAATTATTTTCAAAAGCCACAGGGAGCCGCATCAGAGGGATGAAAGAGCCGCGGGTTGCCGACCCCTGTTCTAGCAGAAGGATATTATGCTAGCAGAGTTAACTCAGATTTTCTTTTTCAAAATAAAAGCAATCATTTAAATATATAATGCAATATAGTTAATCTAGTCTGTCATTTTCTGTTTAATGTCCCTTCCAATGTTGTTCTTGTCTGTTCTTTTTTACAGACTAGATTGTTAACTACATTGCCTTATAAATTTCAATGATGGCTTTTATTGTGACAAAGAAAATCGAGTGCTGCCAGCATAATATCCTGCTGCTAAAATAACGCTAATGAAACCTTGTTTGGCCATCACTAGCTACAAGTGTCGCATTCCTCACTCCTGAACCAAAGAATGTCAGAAGCGTCTTACCGAGGCGAAGGAGAAAAAGAACTGGACCGTTTCTCAGTGGTCCAAAGTCCTCTCCTCAGAAAGTACATGTTGCATTTCATTTGGAAATCAAGGTCCCAGAGTCTTGAGGAAGAGTGGAGAGGCACAGAATCCAAGTTGTTTTAAGTCCAGTGTGACGTTTCCACAGTCAGTGATGATTTGGGTGCCATGTCATCTGCTGGTGTTGGTCCACTGTGTTTTATCCAGAGTCAATGCAGCTGTCTACCAGGAGATTTTAGAACACTTCATGCTTCCATCTGCTGACAAGCTTTATGGAGATGATTTCCTTTTCCAGCAGGACTTGACACCTGCCCACAGTGCCAAAACGACTGGTAACTGGTTTGCTGCCCATGGTATTACTTTGCTTAATTGGCCAGCCAACTCGCCTGACCTGAACCCTATAGAGAATCTATGGGGTATTGTCAAGAGGAAAATGAGACACCAGACCCAACAACACAGACAAGGTGAAGGCTGCTATCAAAGCAACCTGGGCTTCCATAACACCTCAGCAGTGCCACTGGCTGATTGCCTCCATGCCACGCCGCATCGATGCAGTAATTTGTGCAAAAGGATCCCCGACCAAGTAGTGTGTGCATAAATTAACATACTTAGGAAACCTTTGCAGGTGTTTTGAGTTAATTAGATGATTAGAGCCCTTCTCAGGTTGACATTTCTGTATTATAAATGTTTTATATTAATATTTTGAGATAGTGAATTTTTGATTTCCATGAGCAATAAGCGGTAATCATCAAAAGGCTTGAAATGTTTCACTATGTGTAATGAATCTATAATATATGAAGGTGTCACTTTTTGATTTGAATTACAGGGGAAAAAAAAAAAAAACTACCACGATATTAAATTTTTTTTTAGTTGCACCTGTACATATCCCTTGCTTTTCTCAATAAGAAACAACATCCCTGAGAAAGGCGAGAAATATAACCAGCATGCCGGTAGTTGTTTTGGGTTTCTTACCCTGGTGGTGTCTTGGTGGTCCAGTATCAGTTGGGCCACTCTGTTGATGACGACCTCGTAGGTCAGGGAACTCAGGGTACCTCCATTTTCTGTGCGCATCTCCCCAATAAATTTACACAGCACGTCCCTGAGACAAACAACTATTAAACACTGGAGCCCTCGTACACCCTTTACACACGTTTTGCTGTGTGTGTTGTCTTTACCTGCTATAGTGGGGGAACATGACGCGTAGGCGGTCCACGATTTTCTCATACACACTGTTGGGCTGTGAGGCCAGTGGCCTGGAAGCATGCTTCTGCTGGGGCTGGGAAGGCCTTGTGACACTGCCACTAAGTCCGTTGGGATCTAAAACCGTGCTTGGCTGTGAAACAACACTTTGAGTCCTGGCAGGAACTGATGCGGCTCTTGGCGCCCTCTGGTGGACATATACGGGGCCTCTCATGTGCATTGGGGGGTATGGGAGCTGCTGATGAGTGTGGGGGGGGAACAGCATCTGAGAGAGACAGACACAGAAAGAGAGAAATTAGGCAGCGAGACAGGCCTAGGGACAGCCAGAGAGCGAGACAGGCCTAGGGACAGCCAGAGAGCGAGACAGGCCTAGGGACAGCCAGAGAGCGAGACAGGCCTAGGGACAGCCAGAGAGCGAGACAGGCCTAGGGACAGCCAGAGAGCGAGACAGGCCTAGGGACAGCCAGAGAGCGAGACAGGCCTAGGGACAGCCAGAGAGCGAGACAGGCCTGGGACAGCCAGAGAGCGAGACAGGCCTGGGACAGCCAGAGAGCGAGACAGGCCTGGGACAGCCAGAGAGCGAGACAGGCCTAGGACAGCCAGAGAGCGAGACAGGTCAGAAGCTGGTTACTAAGACCACATGACAAGAGGCGACTAAAATTTGTGAACGTACAGATCTCTAGATAGATACCGAAGGTTTGCTGTGTTACTAGGTCTCCGTGTCTTTCATAAAAGCAACATAGACCACTGTAGATTCTGGGCCCATCGAGTCACATTTCACCCCATCTCTCCTTCCCTGACAGACCTGCTCTGTCCTCAGGCCCTCTGATGGGGAGGTGGACCCAAGCACCATTCCTACCTGCGGACTGAAGCCTGTAGTGGGTCTCAAGCCTGGCACCACTGAGGGAAAGCTTAGGCCGGAGGGAGAGCCGATGCAGGGGACAAAGGGAAGGACGGGGTACCGGAGGAGGAAGGGGACCAGGGACGGGGTACCGGAGGAGGAAGGGGACCAGGGACGGGGTACCGGAGGAGGAAGGGGACCAGGGACGGGGTACCGGAGGAGGAAGGGGACCAGGGACGGGGTACCGGAGGAGGAAAGGGACCAGGGACGGGGTCGGGTTTATCTCTGGGACTGACTGCGTCTGGGAGAAGGGCTGTGCACACCACACAAACGCTTCACTCATCAACAAGGTATAGGCTGACCTTAGCAGACTGAGACGAACAGGTGAAGAGTAAAGTCAAGGTAGCACTCTTTGGGAACTTGTGTAAAGTGGTTTTATTGTCACAATACCATCACTTCACTAACAAAACCCCAAATATGTACCCAAACTGTTAGGCCTGAATGCCAAGCACTTCACCTGACAAAAAAAAGGTACCCTCAACACCTGGCCTATACCATCCCTACGGTAAATCATAGTGGTGGGAGCTTCATACTATAGGCATGCTTTTCAGAGGCAGGAACTGGCAGACTGGTCAGGATTGAGGGAAAGATGAACACAGCAATACACAGAGGTCCTTCAAGAAAATCTGATCCACAGCACACAGGACCTGAGACTGGGGCGAAGATTTATCTTTAAGCACAACAACGAAGACAATGCAACCAAGAAAATGCTGAAATGGGAGAAACTGCCCAAAACCAGGCGTGCAAAGCTGTTGGAGGCGTACCAAAGACTCAAAGCTGTTAGTGGCATAGCAAAGACTCAAATCGACACCAAAAGCACTTCTACAAAGTGCTGAATATGTGGTCTGAATACTTATGTACATATTTCATTTTTTTATTCTTAATAAATTGGTAGACATTTCTATAACACAGTGTGGAGAACGTGAAGGAGTCTGACTACATATGAAATATGAATACATATATTCACCTTAGGGAAACCTTGATGCTAAGTCAGTAATGGACAGATTCTCATATGGCATCACATTCTAAACTGAAAATAATCCCATTGCGTTTATGGAGTCAATCCATACTCAGTCAACACTTTGAGGATGTATAAATATATACTTTCACAACCAATCAAGTGGGCCGTTAGTTTTGCAAAACCTAGCTACAACAGCGCTGGATGCATGCACACTTGAGCTAAAGTAAACAACACGCTTGTTTCCAAGCTTTCAGAACTCAATTTCAAAACGGAAACCCCACATCATTTGACCTACATGCTAAGTGAACAAACCAACATTTAAAATATAAGTCGATTAGTGACCTAGAAGGTGGGGAAATGGTCAGAAGGGTCTGAGAGCCATGTTAGTTCTTGTTGGGCAAACCACCACTACACACATTCTTCCTACACTACCAAAGACCGGCAGAGGCAGACAGCGGTTTATGTAGATGGGTAAAACATTTCTGATAATTGCAGCAAATGTATTGATAAGAAGTTGGACCTTAAATTAATGCCATTGTAAATATGCACACACTCACGTTTTCATAACAGAAAGAATGGTGAAAAGTACATTTTTAACCAACGGGAATCTGCATCCATTGCAATAGTATGTCTTCCATCAGTCTACACACAGCACAGCTTGCGTTAGGGGTATATCAGTTTAGGTCATTTGGGTGGCTTACATTTTTCACACAGGGCATATTTTCTGGATGGACTATACCACTGCTTACTTACAAACTGTACCTGCTGTTTCTAAATCTTTACTAAACTTCAAGTAAGCCTGGATGTGCTACATCTTACCGGTACGGTTGGGGCCTGGGGAATGCTAGGGATAGCCACTAGGGGCAGAGTGCACAGCCTGGTTCCCCTCTTCACCTGCTCCATCTGCTCTTGGTACTGGGCCTGTGAAGACGGAAAAAACCTGACTCGCATACACACCGGTCTAGTTTGTTCCAAGGTCTACTATAAAAGTCATTAATGGAAATTGCGTTACAGTAACCGAATCTACATAAACAATTTACCTCAGTTGCACGGACTTTCTCCTCTGCTTCGTGAAAACATGCTTCCCAGGCATCTGTTGCTGACTGGAGAAGTTGGGAAGGGAACCTGATGAAGGACACAAGATGGATGCTGTGAAAAAGACCCTGAACCAACACTAGGCTCTTAGATTCAGTAAAGTAATTTCAGTACTAAAGAACTGCAAACTGTTTCTGATGACAGCATGCGACTGTGTATGGTGCATTAGTCTATCCTGTAGTTAATTTAGCCAACTCCCACCTGTGTGCTCCTTCCTTGAGCTGTGCCAGGATGGCCTTAGCGTCAGAGAGAAACTTGTAGAGGCAGCGCAGGCTACGCCCACAACGGTTCTCTAATACAGACAGCTAGGGAACAGGAGACAATTCATTTAGGAAAGACTGTGCGAGATCTAATAGCAGTTACTAACTGTAACAAGCTCTGGATAAGAGGGTCCGCTGAATTAATATAATGTACCATTAATAAAATGAAACACTCAGGCAGTAAGCTCCGCTAACAGAGGCCGCCCACATTCAAATTCTCAGGAACAAAAAGTCCATCCACACAGACGTGCAACCCATACAGACATACCTCTGCTCCTTGAGACCTCCGGGTTGCCTTGGCACACGAGTCCCTGCACCTCTTGATTTCGTCCTCCAGGCTCATCTTCTCCGCGGCTGACTGGTTACTGTGGAGAAGGAATCACTGCATATTTAGTATACCAGCAGCAAGAACGCTCAGAAGAGCTTCTGCCTTAACGCCACGGATTACGACGCGTGGTGCCGCTGCACATGCCGTGATGCTGCTTTGTCATAACTTGCCTCAGCTCAAGGAAATTACTCAGGCATGTCTCATACTCCTTGTTCTTCTCACGGATGCTCTTGGAAATACTGTGAAAGGACATACATTTTATTTACACCGATAAAGGCAAAATGTGTGTCTGTGCATGTCTCCAATGTCGATCTCGTTTACAGGAACCTCTGATGATCGCCTGTGTTGCTCATTTGGATATTCGCGGTAGACAGCCTCATCTATACCTCTCCTGTGACTCTGCCAGCTCCTTAATCTCAGCCTTTAAGGTCTTCAGGATGTCTTGGTTCTCTTTCTTCTCTTGTTGATCCTTCTTAACCTCCTCCTCCAGCTTCTGTCGGAACAGGCCCAGCTCTTTTTGTGTGATCTAAAACACAAACACACAGCTCTTCTAGAAAGTAGGGTGAAGTGTCACCCATAGACACTGGGTTCGTTTTGCATTTCTCAACCATACATTAATGTTAGGATTGGGGAAGTTGACCCTAGATCTGTACCTAGTTAAACTTCACCCTGGAGCATTCCAGACACCAGTATGGAAGTATTCTTCCTACCTGTATTGAATGGTTGACATGCTCTAGATCTCCTTCCAGGTCAGAGATCTCCTGTTGGCGCCTTTGTTTCACCGTGTCGTAATCCTGCTTTATCTGCTCGATCTGCTGCTCAAACTCTGCATTACTTTTCTCTTTCTTGGTCATGTCTCCCTAAAACATGGTAAGAAACGTATCAAACGGTAACAAAACATAAGAACATCCTGGGAATAGCTGCAGATGCTGGAGTTTGAATGGAACTCACTAACCAATCAAAAGGATAACATTGCACACTGCTATTAATAACAATGCATAGTATGCTTGTTATATTTAAAAGACATAAGTCAATTTAAAAGAGCAACAAGGTAATAGGTGCAAAGGTATATGCTTAATGGTATTTAAAACTCACATTTTTCCCTTCAAAAAGCTCATAAGGCTCTGTGTTAACCGCAACTTCACTCAAGGAGTCAAAAGCTGATACCTGCAGAAACAAGACATATTACACTTGTTCTTGTATTCTCAAAACTGTTCCAATGAAGTGAGGAGGAAAATTCCCAACCTGCACTTGGGCTGCAATCCTGCCAGGTACTGCTGCTACAGTTGCATGTGTAACAGGAGCAGACGCAGTCTCCCAGGGTGCTTGTTCCTCTACACCGCCATTATAAAGGTCTAGGTCCTCAAGGTTAACCGGGTCATAGTTGTTATAGAAATTGTCATCGGCACCTGCTACTCCATTGGCATTCAGGGTAAAAACAGGGTAAACATACGGACTGGGAAGAGCAGGGCACACCTGAACCTGGTTAGGCTGTACAGGTATAGTAGCAATCGACTCTTCGTTATAACCCCTAGGTCCAGGGTCTTGAAACTTTGGAAGGAACTCATAAGCAGAAGGGTTAAGAGAGAGACCGTTGGCGATATCCCCTACAGATTCTAGATCGTCCATTCTCTGAGAGTTGGCTTCCTGCAGTGATACTGCGTGCTTCATGAGGCCCACGTGGTTGTCAATCATAACGAAGCGCAGCGACTCCAGGAGGAATGACTTAAGTCCGCCGGCCTCCTGGATCCTCATCTGGGTGTCCGGGGGAAAATTCTCCAACTCGCCTACCAGCAGGGGGTCCTGGGTCTCTAGTGAGCCGTACTTCTCCAGGATCTGGGCGAAGTAGCTGGAAATAAAGATATAGGTTAGAAAAGACACAGGCCATATAAGAGACAGAACAAACATGAATCAGCATTACAACTAAACACACAATCAAAACAACCCCAATAGATCAGTTAAATTGATTGGACCATGTTTCCAATAGCCAAATGAGACACTTACTCATACAAACTCTCCTTTGTTGGGTCAGGGTTGTTGTCCAGTATTCTCTTGTAGTGGCTACTATGGCTGCCAGTATTGTACTGTCCTTCAAACTCTGCTACCTGATGTCGAAGATGATGGGGAATGCTGAATGGGTCAGTGGGGTCTCCAAACAATCTGCTGAGAGGGGGTGAACTGATTGGAACTAGCTGGGGGTTGTCAATTTGCAGGCTTAAGGATTAGTTTACTACTAATTAGGCAACTTACAGAGAGTCATCCCCATCGAAAAAATTATCGTCGTCCTCATCCCTTGAGGCTCCTCCTCTCATTCCGGACAGGTAAATAACGGACTGAGTAACAGAAAACGTGACAATAAGAATGATGTCCAGAACACACAGTTTTTACTATCAAGGTGATGACTGGCAATTTTATATCTAAAAATAACTTTTACCTAAACCTAACCTTAACCCCAATAACCTAGCCTTTATGCCTAACATTAACCTATCCCTAATTCCTAAACCTAACCCCTAATGCCCAAACTTAACCTTAGGCCTAATTCTAAAGTTAAATAAAGCATCTTGTTATAATGAGCACTGGCCAAATGTGATTGTAAAAAAGGCAAACACACACTTCTCTTAGGTTAAGTCATAATGCTCACCCCCTTTGGATCCTTCTGCTTCTTTTTGCGATTTCTGTTCTTAGTTTTAATAGGAGAATTCTGAAAAATAATGTTTTAGTGAATCCTCATGTATTACATCAATGGTGCCTTGGTTAAAATGGAAAAAAGACAAGTGTTGCACTGAATAATTAATACTCACAAGTTTATTTTCAATATCTGTCTTTTTAATCACTAAACAAAACCCATCTGAAAGAGGTGAAGAACCGTTAAGTTTTTGACAACAGGCAACAGAAACCAAAACACCAGAAGTCACAACAAATTCCAATTGTAGCCTTACTGTGACCTTATCGCCTTACTGTGACCTTATCCCCTTACTGTGACCTTATCCCCTTACTGTGACCTTATCCCACATGAAAACCAAATACTTACCCATTACTTCAAAATACTCATCCAGCACAGTGTGGCAGGAAGTATACTGGTCTCGGTGTTCCTCCAACGTCCAGATAAACAACCTTTTCTCATGTGGAGGAGCCTGCTTAAGATATTCTGTTACAGTAAGGCCATGACTGCTAAAAAACATAGGCATGGTTCCAAACTTCTCTACAAGCATGTCTTGCATGGGGGCAAAACTGAGCAAAGGAGCTAAGTCCAGCTGCTCCAGGTGTGCTGCATAGCGGTCAATAAAAAGTCCAGCTGCATTTAGACCTGGGGGGGGGAGAGAAATCAGGAGGGAAGAGGAAAAGGAAAGTGAGCCCAGATCGCACAAAAAGCATCAAGTAATTTCTGTCGCTGCCATGCAGACCAGTGTTCTAGTGGTGTGAGGCTACACAAGTATGCAGCTGGAGATTAGCAGTGCTCTTCAAAACATACGTTGAAGTTCTAACTGGAGAAATTGTAATGGTGCTGACCTGCCCTCTCCAGTTCTTGGGCCCAGTCGTGCAGCTTAGGGCTGGTGTCCAGGCAACTGCTCAGGCTCTGGATAAAGATACGGGCCCATACCCGGTTCTTCCTTTCTAGGAGAATATCTACCACATCCCCCAGTGTCTCTGGCTGCCTAGCATACATGCACAGCTTGTTCCCCTTAAACTGGTCAAGGTCCATCCATGGCTTCAAATTCTTCATCAGGACAGAAACATTGTGGCTCTCATGCCGGAACAGTTCTTTGCTCTCATTGATTTGAAGCAAAACACGGTCTTCGTAAGACTGCCAGTTGGCGGTTGATGAAGCTAGAAAAGAGTGTATAACAGTTAGGAACTGAGGATACTGTAGCTTTGTCAAAACAATCTTTGGCACGTAGCCTAACATTTATACAGACTATGGTAGCCACACCTTAATTATTTTATTGTGAGGTCAGCGAAACAAGTGCCTCTGGAAAGGAGAATGTTTAAAAGTGCATCATGTGGCATATAATAAAATGTAAGATGTCTGTACCTTTCTCCTGTTCTACAGCAACGGTCTCTTGGTTCTCCAAAACCATCTGATCATTCTTGTCTTGTGTATTCATTGAAGCCTCCTGCCTACGTTGCTTCCGCCTGAGCTTACGGTCCTCTCTGGCTTTCAACTTCTTGAAACTGGCAAACAAAATTCAATTATAAACACTAAACAGCTACAGAAACAATTGCAATGGTGCAAATAATACTGACTTGAAACAGATATTTGATGCGCTTTGCCTGTTCAACGCAGTGTTTGATAACTTGCGTTGATTATTGATAGAGAAAGTTAAGCACAGACGCGAGTTCAACTCACCTTGTACATTTCTGCTTAACTCTCAATTTTGTTGTGCAGGTAAGTTTTTCAATAGACACTTCAAACTAAAAAGACAAACATATGTATTACATTGAGTTTAAAGGGAATAACAATAATATAGTTTGTTGAAGAACCCCCAGCTCCTCCAATCACAAGCTGGGGTTGGGATGTCACACTGGTGGGAGTTGAGACTATAGGCTTACTGGTGAAATACTCATGAGCGGGTACTTCAGGCGTACTCCAGGCAGAGCAAAATTCAGATGGTGGTAGAGCAAACAAAGAAGGTTGGGAACCACCAGACATAGATCAGGCAGCAGCCTGGGTAACTCTTCTGTCCCCAGGGACTTCAGTGTATAAACCATTGGCATTACGGATGTGGGAGCGGCTTTGAAAAACTTTGCTCTCTGAGTTGGGGGTGTGATATCAGCTCAGCAACGAGTTAGTGGTCATCTGTGGCTACAGCTGATCCACTTACCAACATTACTTAATGATCTATCCTCTATTTGTAATGAGTGTACTGCAAATAGAACTGTTCACATCATTCTTCCTATTATTATGGATTCAAGTGGATTATCAGCATGAAGCATCTTTCCTACAAAAGACATGGGCTGGAGCTGCACTATCAGTGCATCAGGCAGGGTATCCTAAAGTTGACGTAAATCAGATTTGGACACAAATTCATTGGAGTGCCCCCACTCCATGACCCAACTGGTATTTTAGACCGTCAGATAGGATCGTGACCACATTACAGGACCCTGAATTTTGTTTTATTCAATACACAATTGAGTACATCTGTCCCACAAAGCCTTCATCGATTGAGAAAGGCCAGCTCTCGCAGACATGGAATTTGTTTGGTTACACATCATGCCCATAAGAATGTTTGTTGATGCCCATGAGTATGGTTGGGTTAACAGAACCATTTCCAAATCATTTGTAATTCCATTGTCTGACGGATAAAATACAAATGGGGAAAATTCTGCACCACTGACGATTTAGGACAGGCATTTCGACCAAAAAAACAAAAAAAAAATGCTCAAAGGCTTCTCAGAACCCCAGAGTAACAGCAAGGGATCTACAGGTATCTCGTGCCACAATGTTGAACGACATGAATCAAGTGTATGAAAACCAGAAAAGAAACCAGGCAAGCCTAGTCCAGCCGGCCTGCGATTAGAAGGGATGAATGTTGTTGTTCCTGGCTGGTTTCGATTCGCAGTATTCTATGTGGCAGACTGTGTCTTTAACCATTAGGCTATTTAAACAGTTTTACTGCAGCCATCACATTTTTGCCATCACATTTCACGAATGAAAGAACAAAACGAACATTTTGTGCCATGAAATAGCTTTGGCTGTGTTAAGTTCATATTCAGTCTCGCTAGCAATTGCTCAATTCTTATGACTATTCCAAGGAGTAAGTCAGATACTAGTCAATTACTGGCAAATAAGCTGTTAAAACAGCCAGTGGCAAAAGCCATAGAGTTCATAGATGCTGTTTGTGGTGGAGGTAAAGTTAATAAGAAAAGTTTGGTAAAAGACAGCCATTCACATGGGAGACCCGGGTTCGAATCAAGTGTGGGCAATAACATTTATCGCTTTTAATTGCAGGCCGGCTGAACTAGGCTTGCCTGGTTCCTTTTCTGGTTTGATGATAACAATAGTAACAACAATAATAACAATAATAATCTTAATAATAATAATAATCATTAATATTCAGGGAAATTAGCCTTCATCTTATTTGATGGGGGATAGTAAGGGACCTAGATAATGGATAGGAGGGCGCTGGCCCAAAAAAGGTTGAGAACCACTGATTACTACTTAGCATAGTCATAAAAATTAAGCAATTGCTAGTGAGACTGTAGATGAACTTCACACTGCCAAAGTCATTTCATGTCACAACAACGTTAGTTTTTCTTTAATATCTGAATGACATTGATACAATAACTATCAATATAGGTGACGATAACTTACATTTTCGTCAAGTGAAAAGACGAGAGAATCGTGGAAACCCCTCTTTTACTCCGCAAGGGGCTGTGGTCTATATTACCCCAAGAAGCATGCACGGATGCGTACTTCAACAACCCACCAGAAATAGTCGCAATATAACCGTAAACAGTTTTATTTTATGCTAACTTGTAACGTAGCTACTGAAGCTTGTAGCCAGCAAAGTTGTCATCTATCCTGAACAAATCCTAACGCATACTTTGTTCTGCCCGCAGTGAGGATCGAACACCGGTCGCCAACATGGCAGTCCGCGTCTCTAACCACTACGCTATTTAACGAGGGGTAGTCAGTCAGTCAGTCAGTAAGAGACATTCGCTCTTCTTGGCCGGCTCTGCTTAACGGGGTCCGGCAAAAATGGCCCATGTGCTATGTCAGGAAAGAATGGGTAGATATGAATTTACCTTAACACATCCCATCTAAAGCAATTCCTCACCTCACATTTGACAAGACCTGTTGAACCATAGATTACAATATGACAGATTCTACTCCCGCAGTCTGGAGTGAAGCACATTCCCTGCAAGAAATCCTGTGGGGAGAAAAAACAGACCTGAGCATACCAGCGGCAGCTATGGTAAAATATAAAATAGTGTGTAATTGAACTTGAAAGATACAAAAAGATAACCTTTTCATTTTTATCAGGAAACACAGTGGCTTTCAACTTTTTCCAGCAGCTAATATGATACTCCACTTTGCAGCTTTGGCAGCAAACCATCCTAATAAAACCCTATGAGTAAAAGACAGGAGTTTGAGTACTTAGTGAACATGTTAACCATTTTAATTTGTAGATAATTTAAATTGAGCACATTCACAATGACCTTAAAATCTGGATCTGTGACGTAGATTTCTATTTTGGAATGTCCATTGCAACTGTGATGCCGACAAATAGCGTCTGGGTTAGGTGGAAACGTGCACATTTCTATGGATTCTTCAAGAAGCTCCTGTTTCAACAAGGGGAAACATTTTAAAACTATGACAAGCAATGATATTTCCTGCCTAATTTACACAGTTGAATTTATTCAAACATCAGTGGGATCATGCATGATTACATACCTTGAAATAGTCTGCCTTCGTTTCTTCAACAATAACTTTTGTAGTGGGCCAGGTCAGTTTACCAGGCATTATATTTTTCTTGACCACTTGCATAGAATTCAAAAACTGTTCCAGAGCAACAGAAAATCTAAAGGGTGGAGAAGAAAAGTGTACCCAGTGATGTGAACCTATAATTTCAGTGTCCTATAAACAATATACAGGTGCTGGTCATATAATTAGAATATCATCAAAAAGCTGATTTATTTCAGTAATTACATTCAAAAAGTGAAACTTGGATATTATATTCATTCATTACACACAGACTGATATATTTCAAATGTTTATTTAATTTAATTGTGATGATTAAAACTGACAACTAATGAAAATCCCAAATTCAGTATCTCCGAAAATTAGAATATTACTTAAGACCAATACAAAAAAAGGATTTTTAGAAATGTTGGCCAACTGAAAAGT
>JACXGI010018313.1:0-13395 GCA_016801175.1 Esox masquinongy | reverse complement strand
CACTTCTCATGAGTAGACTAGAACACTGGTGAAATGTTGAGTGACTTATTGTAAAAGTCTGACAATTGTATCTAATTTAAACAACAAGTTTGTTCATGTATAGAAATTATGAAATAGTTGACACCGTAGTGCTACAAGGGTTTTCAAAAATATATATTATTGCAATAAGTGAAAAAGGTGTATTGCAAAAAACAAATGACATCATCAAAAACTGGTCACCTCTGTCCAGGGATTGAAACAGCAACCTTGCATCTACTGGTCCACCCCTGTGAGGTCCTGTTCTCAAGGCACTTAACCCTTAAACACAGATCTTCATGGCAGGCCCTGTGCCTTTAAATGTGTCATTGAGTTGTATTGGGAGCTATTTTATCTCCTAATTCGCTGGGTGACATTGTTTTTAACCAACATAATCTCAAAGCTTTCAGTAAATAAACACACACATAATAATGAATTTCTATTTTATTATATATGTGATAGTTTCAAGCAAAAATGACAATGACATTGAGGGGGCTTCATTCATCATGGCAGTAGCTGCATTAAGACTGGTCTGAGTTCCTTTGGAAAGACAGCACAAAAACAGGAAAGTATTGGGTCAGTATTTTCAAAACAACTTAACGCAACATAACACAGGAAAAGAATGTAATTAGTATTTCAACTTTTACAAATGTGTTATTCTGTAGTATCTAACCTCATCACATTTGGACCTAAAATAACAAATTTCTTTCAAAAGCTGTCAGATATATAACAACAGTGTAAATAAAGATTACTGACCTGAAAATGGCTTCCATGACTAACAAGGGCTTCCTTTTATTTTTTAGCAGCTTCTTTCTGAGGTTCTTCATTCCAAACTTCATACGCATCCAGCGAAAAGATCTCCCAGTATGACTCTTATCGGAAGGGGCAGGGTCCTCGATTATTTTCTGTTTTACTCTGGCTGAAGCTATGTAGCTGGCGTGTTCTCTCTCTCTCAGTATATCCAGCTCTTTTTGCTGTCTTGCCCTTTCCTGATTTCTTTTCATCTCCTGAACTCTTTCCTCTTTCTCCCTCATGAGTTTTTCTCTTTCGCTCTGTTCTCTCTGTTCTCTCTGTTCTCGATCCACCTTGAACATCTGTAGGTTATTTTCTCTACGCCTTTGATGCTGTTGCAGTCCTTTTGATTTTATTATAGCTACTATATCATTCAGATTTACTTTGGACCTTCTGTCCTCCGCTTCCTCAATCTCTTTCACAATCTTTTCACACTCATTCTCTTTCTCTCTCTGTCTCTCTCTTTCCATCTCCCCCATTTCCTTTTGTCTCTCTCTTCCTGTCTCCATCTCCTTCTGTCTCACTCTTTCCTTCTCTCTCTCTGTATCTCTTTCTCCTGCTCTCTTTCCTCTCTTGCCATCTCTTTTTGTCGCTCCTCTGTCTTCATTTTCTGTCTCTCTTTCTTCCTCCATTTCCTTTTGTCTCACTCTCTGTCTCTCTCTTTCCATCTCCTCCATCTCCTTCTGTCTCTCTCTTTCCTCCATTTCCTTTTGTCCCTCTCTCTGTCTCTCTCTTTCCACCTCCACCATTTCCCTTGGTCTTTCCCTTTCTTCCTCACTCTGAATCTTTTTCTCTCGCTCTCTCTCCTCTCTTGCCATCTTTAGCTTCTCTCTCTTCATACTCTGTGTCTTTCCAAGAAGATTGACATGAAATACTTTCTCCGTCTTGCATCTACTTTTTCAGTCTGTTTTGGTTCCTTTTCAATTCTCATTTGTTCTTTCTCTTTTTGTATGTGACTCTCACTCTCTGTTTCCTCCTCCTTCATGTCCAGTTGGTTCTGTCCACCCCCTTCCCCACTTACCTTTATCATTTCGCCTTTGAATCTCATGGTTGGTTTAGGGCAGTCATTCACTTTATCAAATTCTACCATCTGTTGCTTGATTGTCTTGAAGTTTTCCTCCAATTCATATTGTTTTTGGTTAATCTCCATCTCTTTCTCCATGCTTTGTTAAATGTCTTTTTCTCTTCCATCATTCTTTTTCTCTCTGTTTCCATCACCTATTCTCTCTAAACCAGTATTTTTATTCAATCCAATCTCTTCTTTTATTCTCACTATTTCTTTCTCTAGCTGTAGTAAATGTTGGTTAACTTGTTTAATTCTTTCATTCTGTCTTTTATGTGCTTTTTTTGCCCCTTCAAATGTTCTTTCATATTGAATGTCTTTACTTGTCATGTCTTCTTTCACACTGTTAACCTCCCTCTTCAAGTCATTTAGCTGTTTGTTGACCAGTTTAACTCCCTCACTCTCTGCGATATGCATGGATCTTTCTTTTTCAAATAATTGTTCAAGTTTTTTAAATTTTTCAACCTCACTCTTCAAGTCATTTAGCTGTTTCATTAATACCAGTTGAACGTCTTCGATTTTTGCAAGAGGCATTGTTCTTTCTCCTTCTAATGACATTTTCTGTTCAAACTCTTTCAGCCTCTCAACCTTTATATCAATTTCTTGTACCTTTTTGTTGACCATTTTAAATTCCTCACTTTCTGCAATATAAATGATTCTATCTTTATTAAATGATTTTTGTTCAGTGTCTTTCAATTTCTCAACCTCTCTCTTCAGGTCATTTAGCTGTTTGTTGACTAGGTTAACTTCTTCAATATTTGCGATATGCATGTTTTTTTTCTCCTTCAAATGACCTTTTCTGTTCAATCTCTTTCAGTCTCTCAACATCTCTCTCCAAATCTTGTACCTTTTTGTTTACCAGTTTAACTCTCTCGCTTTCTAGGTTACAAATGTCTTCATCTTTTTTAGAAGACATTTCTGGTTTAATCTCTCTCAATCTCTTGTGTCAGTGCTTTTATTGTTTCCTCATCCTGTTTTGCTTTCTCATTTATTCCTTTTCTCTCTAATCCTGCTTTTATCTCTGTCTCCTCTCGCTTTGTCTCAATCGGTTTGTCGTTCCAGGCTAGTCGTGGTCTCTGAGTCTCAATGACTTTCTGCCTCAGCTTTAATCTATCAATTTCTTGCTGAAAAAATGTTTTAATTAGTTATAATATGACCAATACATAATTTTAATAGCTATAACTAGACTAATATTAAATATAGATATTATTAAAAACTATATTGTACAGCTGATGAGAGCCAAGTATAACCAAGACTGTGCATATTTTAATAGCATTATCTAATGTAGTATACAAATGCTAGATACCCTGAATACACAGTCCATGATTTTTGACCACTGTGTGTAAAACTGGCACTGTTGTGAATTTGCAGTGCATGTATGGGAATCTGGCAGTCGTTGGTAGCTGACTTTCAGTAAGTAGTTCAAACAAAGGATATGTTAGACATTTCTTTACTCCTACCACTCAATACAATGAAACACTTTTCTAAACTAGCCTTCATTTTTGCTGCATTGGATTACAGGTCAACTTATGTTAGCTAGCGGTTAGCTGACGTTTGCTAGCTAGCTACAGTAACATCAACCAGTGTTTGCAGCTATTTGAATACGAGTAAATGAGAGAAGCTTGCCATGCAATTTATGTAGTGTTCCTGCTGGCAAGTTGGCAGGTATCGTGTCTACCATCTGAAAGGCACACAGTGCACATAGCTAACGTGAGGTTAATCCATGAAGTTTGTTTTTGGGTTCACGCACAATACAGCAGCTGAATTTGCAGAGCTACAGTAGCAAGCAAACCGATGGCGTAAACTAAAACAGTATAACAGCACTACTTTGTGTCCCCTTCAAGAATTGCTCTTAAGAAAATTTTATGTAATTGTCCCTTCCAAAGTTGATATAAGATTTTCACCCCTGCCAATCAAATGGACTGAGAGTTAGCAAAAGGCATAAAACACTGGACAAAATCAATAACAGGAAGAGTTGGACCATCTGTTCAAGTCAATGACAAATAAATTACATCTGTAATCTTTTAAAATACAGTGTCATATTGGATTAGTACAGCAGGCTAGAGTCAACTTGTATTTTTATACTTAAAATTTAAACCTTTTTTCTCCCAATTTCAAATGTAGATGTCTGCCACTGAAAACACTCCCAAAATAATGACAATGTCTTACCTGGGCAAGCTGTTTTTCCATCATCAGTTTGCTGATCTTCTGCATTGTTTTTATGCTGTAATCTCTCTGGGTGAGGATAGTTATATAAGCCTCCTCTGCCCTGGACCAGATTTTCTTCTCCTCTTTCTTCAGCTGTAACTGGAGTGTTGCCTGGAGTTCAGCCTGCTTGTAGCTGTGAAAAACATATTTTTGAAATAAATTCAGAAATAATATAATAGAATTTTCACTTCTGCTCATTTATAATCATAGCTTTGCCTTACAGGATATGACAGTAATGGAACGTTCTGACCCTTAACCATTCCTCAGCAAGTAATACTTATTCTAACAGCCTGGACCACTGCAAGGTAATGTGTTGAGTGACTTACAGAACAGAATGTTAATGATGACAATAGGTAGGTAATGTAATTAATGACTTTTTGTAGAGGTACTATAGGCAATGAAGTTGGTTACTGTTTGCAGAGGTAGATATTGTAATTAATGGCTCTTTGTAGAGGCAGGTAATGTAGTTAGTGACTGTTATGGAATATATACTCGTAATATGTTAGGTTGACATATGAATAGAGTTTAGGTTGACATATGTATAGAGGTTTGACATAGGAGTGTTTCTGGACTATCACCCTTTATGAATGTATGTATAATCAATGTGTACCTGAGAATACAATGAATCAATATGGTAACAGTAATCAATGTATCAGGAGAACATAATAAATTAATATAATCACTGTTAATCACTGTTTGAGGATAATCAAGTAATAATGAATATATAGGGCCCTAATGGCTCTATTATTTTTATACAAATCCCTGAAGCCTGCGCCACCAATATTTAACAAGGAGCGGATCTTGGAAGGTTGCAAAACAATGGTGGCGGATGGGGAGAAAGATCTGCCCAAGAATTAGCATAAGAGGATGGCCAGGAAGGCTATGCAAGATAACACTGTATAAATGTGTGTGTCCGGAGTTGGCAAGACAGTTGTTCCTGCAGGTCAACGCGGCTTTTATGATTGCTCATTAAAAGTCTAATTTGAATCCACAAACTCCTGAGTTATTGCATCTTTTTGAGTTGTTGCATCCTTTTTGGCGAGACGATACATTTTTCCACGACACTGTTCATTTAGTGATATGATCACCATGTCCCAATCCAACTTGACAAATCTTGAGCAATTTTGCACAGGAGAATGGTCAAAATTTGCTCTTTCCAGATGTGCAAAGCTGGTATAAACTTACCCAAAAACCCATGGATGTAATTGCTAACAAATGTGCCTCGACCCAATATTCACTAAAGTGGGTGAATACTTACACAACTCATTATCTGTTTTGTGTTTGTAAATCATTAAGATAGATTTTATTTTTCACTTTGACTGTAGGGACTTTTTTGTGATGATCAGTAGCAAAAAGTTTTAATAAAATCAATTTTCATTTCATGTTGTAACACAATTAAATGTGGAAAATTCCAGGGGGGTGAATACATTTGAGAGCCACTGTACATTACACCATATAAGTTAAATAGGATGGATCAGTGCCTTTCAGGTATTGGCAAGGGTGTAGTGAGGTTGATACACTAATGCATCGGTTCTGGAATTGTCCAGCTGTTAAAAGGCTTTGGACAGAGGCAGGTGATTTGTCGTGTTGTGTCAGGTGGGTAATATCCAAACTAAAAATGTACAGTGCATCAGTGCCCTGACACCATGATCAGTTAAACAGACAATGCTTATGATTTGGAAAGGCAGCAATCCTCAGTGTTTTAGTATATAGACAGTTGGTTAGTGGACTTCTTGGACTTAGTGACTATGGAGTGTGTGGCTTCAGGTCTTGTCGTTTGGGGAAGTGAGACTTAATTTTTGCTTGTCCAACCGCTGAATGTACTTGTCCAAAACAAAAGCATTTACTAGTAAAAAAAAAAACTTATTGACAACTACTGACAGATGCAATTTGAAAATAATTGTCAATTTAACAACTGAGTGTACAAATGACCTGTCATAGTTATGACCTGTCATAGTTATGACGTGACATAGGCTTGTCATTTTTAAGTGTTGCAGAGTCTCTTGCCCAATCAGTCAATATTGAGAAATATTTGGCTGTACTATCCTATTCCCACTATAATTGTTTAAATTAATTTGTCATGCCAACTTCTTTTGCTAGATATGTGCACAACTGGCTAATCAAAGTAACTTATTAGTGGCTAAATAATAGAGGCCAAGTCCATTAACAACATTATTAGCTAGCTAGCTACAATTGTTTAAACTGATTTTTACTGGCTGATTGACGTGTCTAAATAGCAGGGAAATCCCTACACGTCAAGCCCCTCAGAGTCATATCAAATCCAGGGAAACTCTTCAGACTAGGTCGGGATGAATCTTACACTTTCACCTCATATGCCTTTTTAGCATCTGCTAGATTGACATTTGGTATTTGTGGTGAATGAATTGGGCGCTTTCCTGGTGTTTGCCAGGGTTTAGGTGCTTGGAGAAACATTTTTAGCCAACTGTCTACCACTCTAAGTTGCACAGAAATAGCAACTGTACAGTACATGCATCAGAAAGGGAGAAACATAAGTCTACAACAACCGGAACACGAGTGGCGGGCAAAATACTTCACAGCACAGGCATGGCGTGGCGACGCCGGGGTGGGGGGCAAGCTGTACTCACAGCCACCCCCATACGCATATAAAGTTGACCCTGGCACAGATTAACCTCGCAGCCAACGTCTGATTATGATAGAAGTAGAAAAACACAATATAAAATAAAAATACAAAAAAACATTAAATATAAAGGTCAAGCACGGGTCCCCCACCCACTGCGGGCCCTGGTGAAGCCGCACCCCTGATAGCTACGCCAGTGCTTTGAGGACTAAATACTTCAAGAGCCACTACAACTCACAGATCCATTCATAACAAGCAGATTCATTCATAACACACTGATCCATTCATAACACACAGATCCATTCATAACACGCAGATCCATTAATGTCACACAGACAATGTCGGGGGCAGAGACTGCAGCTCAATTATAGAAAGACAAAAACTATCATGTATTCGGTGTTGAAAGTGCGCAACCCAGCAAGTCCTTAGGACACTATGATTGGACTGATTGTTAGAGACTTTTATTATTTGCATGATTTTTTACTTGTCCATTTGGACAAGTTCAGTACACATTATTCTTGTCCTACATTTTTGTTCACTTGACTTGTCCCAGACAAGCCTTAACGTCCATCACTGATTATGACAATGGCCTCTTGCTCTGAGAGGAGTTGGGGCGAGTGCTCCCATTTATAATTGCAGCCATTACTATTATCTGTAGTCCTATGAGTTTTGAACACTCCACAGCATTCACCCTGTTGTTTAATGTCATTTTTATATCATTGTGAATGTAAAATAAAGCAGTATCAGGCCAGTGGGAATATATCATCTATTTTGTAGATTAACCACAAAGTCACACCTATTTTCTGCTTTTATAATACAAAAGAGTCATTTTCATGCCCTGAGTCATCCTTTAAATATAATTCACTCATGAATCTACATTTCCTGTTCTTCTGGGATCATGTTTTTTCTTGGTCAAATGAAGATGCTACATGTGAAACGGTAGTAATGTGTGACTTACAGACTGTTGATGGTAAAAGGGGGGCAAGAAAAGTTAGTCCAAACAGGGCAGGAACATGATCCAGAGGAGGAGGGATCAGAGGAACTGTTGATTCTCTCCACGATCTCCCCAGGAGAGACCATTCTCTTGTTTCTGTCACAACAACAACAGGAATAACAGCCAAAGGAGATCAGTCCAAAAAAGAATGCATTTGAAATGGCACCATGTGCCGTGTAGTGCACTACTTTTGAACATGGACAGTAAGAGTTTCATCAAAAATAGTGCACTATAAAATGGGGCCATTTGAGATGGTGAAGAATCCCTGGTAGAAATACTGTTATACAGATGTAAATTCAAATACTTCATATGTGCCTGTTTAGAGGCTCTCTTAATGGAACAATAGAAAACACCAAAAATGGCAAACCCTGCCCATCTAGCGGGTGGGTGGGCTAAGCCCTGAAAGTATTGTGATCCTAGCGACGCCTCTGGTAGCTATGTTATAGGAAGCCTAAAGTAAAACTGTTTACTGTTATACTGCGACTATTTCTGGTGGATTTTCAAATTATGTATTAGCATTTATTCAGGATAGACAAAAACTCTGCCGGTTACACGATTCTCTCATCTTTTCACTAGACAAAAAAAGTCAGTTATCGTCACCTACTGTATATTGATAGTTACTGTATCAATGTCATTCACAAATGGATAATAATCTGTTACAACGACCAGTGGCAAAAGCCATACAGTTCATAGATGCTATTTGTGGTGGAGGTAAACTTAATAAGCAATGGTAGTCAGTTTAACACAATGTTTAATGGTGTCTAGCGAAATATTACTGCTAATAAGCTTTTAAAACGGTCAGTGGCAAATGTCATACAGGTCATAGATGCTATTGGTGATGGGATTGAACTTAATAAGAAACGTTACTCAGTTTGACACAATGCTTAATGTTGTCTAGCGACATATTCAAAGTCGGCGTGACGTTAATACGTGAAAAATGGTCTAATGTTGAAATGCTACACCAACTCGTAGCAGATGTATAGCAGCAGCTATATTGCTCCATGGCGTAGTGGTTAAAGACACAGCCTCATACATGGGAGACCCGGGTTTGAATCCAGGGGGGGCTACAACAATCATCGCTTTTTATTCTAGGCCAGCTGAACTAGGCTTGCCTGGTTTCTTGTTGTAAATCTATATTATTGCATTGTCTACTATCATCGTGAACTTTTTTAGATCCAGAAATAAAA
Organism: Esox masquinongy; assembly: GCA_016801175.1. Lineage (NCBI taxonomy): Eukaryota > Metazoa > Chordata > Actinopteri > Esociformes > Esocidae > Esox > Esox masquinongy. The sequence goes on along the minus strand of JACXGI010018313.1, from coordinate 4,537 downwards.
GTAGGACTGCACAATTGTGTTTCACATTAATTTGTGTTAGAATTATATGGAATATTATAATATATGGAACTAACCTCTCATCCATAATGTACAAATCAATGTCCTTTCTTTCTGTGAAAGAAGAGATAAATAAATTTAGCGGTAAAGTGTTTGCGAGTCTTCCACCAAATGGGGCAAATTGCAACACCACAACATTGGTTCCCAGAAGGTACAAGAATTCAGAAAAAGTATGGCCTATATCACATTAGACCAGTCTCAGGATCAGATCCTTCCAGTCCATAAAATTCAGTATGATGTAGAAGAAAACACAGATCTTTGAACAACACTCTTTCCCTAAAACGTGAATATAAGTCAGTGGAAAAGAGCACATGGCAGCTAAACACTACGTATACAGAAGGTAGAAGAAAGACAGACAGGTGGGCATTACAGACGGATGGCAATGCAGGTAGGCAGGCAGACAGATCAAACAGCAAGCAAGACACACACAAATGCAGGCAGAATATAAAAGCAAAGCAGCAAGACAGCCAGATCAGAGAAACAGACAGATAGAAATTTAAGACAGAAAAGCAGACAGACCAGGAAGGCCAGCCAGTCAAAGCGGACTGAAGAGGAGTCAGTACAGATGGATTGATAAAAACTGAAATAAATCCATTACTTAAATAAACTGTTCATGATGTATGGATACATATTGACAGAAATATTTTAATTTACATTCACCTTTTGGTGTATCCCACTGACCAAATTATTAAATAGCGGAGGACTAATTGACTGTAAACATTTAAAAATAGTGGACTCACCAAAATCGCACTTGTCAAATCGCTGTATTACTTAGAACTGAATTACCTTTTAAATTAACTGTATTTGGCCTGGAACTGCATTGTGGAGTCATTAAGATCACTAGCACGCAATAATCCGTACCGCCGTGCCCGTAAGGGGCTTACACACCGGAACCGGCAACCACTGCCTCCTCCATTACGTTCAATGAATCCTCGACGGCAGCTTTGCCTCCTACCCTGGCAGCCGCGGCAAGCCGAAGCAAGGCGGCTGCCGCTCACGGGAACACGCACAATATAGGCTCTATTTGGTCCTGCCACCGAAGCTCAACCATGTTCAACTTTTGCCTCTTGCCGCTGGACGGTAGCCAGAGATCGTGCTTTTGTTACTACTGCAACAATGGAGGATTTAAAAATGTTGGTGTCAGAGTAAATTACACAACGTCCAAGAATTATAAATATAGTAAGAAAACGAATTGGCCATAATTCTCTAAACGAAGGAAGGCACATAAAAATGTGGCTTGTCATTGGCCATATTTACGAGGCTGCATTAGGTGTGCTAGGCTACTTCGGTTGCTATAGTTACGGCTCCACGGTCCGTTTCGGGGGGAACTCGGAGTTTACAAATTTATTTCCACACACAGAAAAGTTACGAGCGCGGTTAAACTAGACTACATTAATTTGGATCACAACACGTACCAAATCGATATTTTACATTCAGTTTAGTTTCAGTTGTACATATTATTAACTGGATTTATAATATTAACATACTTGGCGAACTGATATGACAAGGCAGAGTAGATGTTGGTCCATGTATGGAGTGGCCAATCGTTATTCAACCCTAAACAGGCAAACCAATCATCAATGTTAGGGAAACATTGTCAGATTTCCGCATGTGTCGTTATCCGTTCTTTAATCGGAAAATGGAAAGCAGGGGAAGGGGAGGGGCTGTGGAACAGGTTGTGTTCATTTAATTTACATCATGCGAGGTAATGTTTTATCTACTATTCCCGCGAGTCTCATCTCGTAACGCCCCTTGGAGAGCGGCGTGCACTAGACTCTGGTGTAAGAGGCTGGGTAGCTACCTACAGTGGCGTCATTAGGCCTGTGCGTCCGAGGCTATAGCCTCGGATCTTTTATGAATTGCCCCGGATCTCAAATTTACCAAAAATAATAATAATAAATAAATAGCCCCATATCTATTCATCTATAATTCTGATCGCGCATTATGACCATGTAAACGTGTAGGCCGCCAGCGTGATACTCGACATTTTCCACGTGTACATTCAAAACCTTTTACATTCTGTCCCAGGCGGGGCGGGGCGGTGGGCTAAGCCCCGAATGTATTGTGATCCTAGCGACGCTTCTGGCAACCCACCTAATTTACATTGTATTTATTTCACTGAAGTCTACATGGTGTGGTTAACGCAGTCATTCAGATAATCTTCGCTGGACATCGTGTATAAGTCAATTCTATAGGTTGCATTGGATGCGTTATCAGCATATTATTATCTGGCCATCTAACTAAGGCTATCCAATGTGGGTTGATGTTTTTGTCTCTGAAATACACAAGGCCATGTATTTCTAAGCTATTAGTCATGAATTTTGTATTTGATGGATATTTACTTGCATTGTATGTATGCAGAGTTACAGGGCAAACCACTAATATTCTGTATCAACATGCCTTGAATCAAATAAACAAGCTCACATACACAGTAAATTCATGAGATCCTGAAGGCTTTTAATTATTGGGCTTTTTCAGACAATTCCAATTCCAAGTTTTAGATGGAAGAGAAAATCTGTAAGACAATGAGTTGGTCTGAAAAGGTTTTGTCATAATGCCCCATGGATGTTTAAGTAGAGCAACTAGTTCTGTAGTAGTCGTCACATTATTATTATCCATTAAGGCCACATAGTAGGTATTGAATGTAGAAACACATAGACTACTTAGTACATACAGACCACAAACTGACAAATTATAGGCAAAACCTAAACAAATCAAGGGTTCATGTACTGCAACCCCACTATACAGGTGTACTGAATGATACAACCCTACCATACAGGTGTACTGAATGATACAACCCTACCATACAGGTGTACTGAATGATACAACCCCACCATAGAGGTGTACTGAATGATACAACCCCATCATACAGGTGTACTGAATGATACAACCCCACCATACAGGTGTACTGAATGATACAACCCCACCATACAGGTGTTGATTTTAGAATCTGTTTGCCTACATAAAAATAATAATTCAGATAATTAGTATAAAGGTTAGAGTCGTGTCAGTCAACACACCGACAAGCTGTCTAGGTGTTAAGCTTGTGAGAGGGGCATTCATGGACAAAGAGAGGAACCTGGCCAAAAAGGCGGGGCGTTCAGAACCTGTTCATGAATCCTGGGAGCACACCAATGACAGGTAACTCGCCCAAAGAATTTATGTTGTTAGCCTGGACGATACAGAATTTCAGTCCAATATAACACAGCTTTCAACCAAGGAGCATCCAAGATTTGAAACAACCAGTGTATATTTTATTTTTTTTCTGCTGCATTGCTTGTCAGTCATGAAGTCTAGACTGCTGAGCAAGTGATGCATGCAGTTGAAACCTTAGCAATACAAACTTGCTCATCAAAATGCCCACTTCACCACACAACACAGCAACCAGGAATAAGAATGAACCCAGCACAGCAAACGAATGCAGAGAAAAGGTCTTTGTCACCAATGTGATTTATAGACCAGTAACAACACAGGAAAAAACAACAAAGTGTCTCTGAAAGGTGCCACCACAAGCCACCAGAACAGCTGCAATGCACGTTGGCATAGATTCCACAAGTCTCTGTAACTCTACTGGAGGGATATGCCAAAAGATATTCCCTCATTTGGTGTTTTGATGATGCACGTCAGAAAAATGCCCCTCATAGCATAATAGAGCCTCCGAACCATCTCACTGTATGGATGAAGCATTCAGGACTGTACCATTCTGTTGGTGTATGACACATATACACTGGCCTACTTGTCATCCAGAATATGGTGAAGGATGAAGCATTCAGGACTGTACCATTCTGTTGGTGTATGACACATATACACTGGCCTACTTGTCATCCAGAATATGGTGAAGGATGAAGCATTCAGGACTGTACCATTCTGTTGGTGTATGACACATATACACTGGCCTACTTGTCGTCCAGCATATGGTGAAGGATGAAGCATTCAGGACTGTACCATTCTGTTGGTGTATGACACATATACACTGGCCTACTTGTCATCCAGAATATGGTGAAGGATGAAGCATTCAGGACTGTACCATTCTGTTGGTGTATGACACATACAGTGGGGCAAAAAGTATTTAGTCAGCCACCAATTGTGCAAGTTCTCCCACTTAAAAAGATGAGAGAGACCTGTAATTTTCATCATAGGTACACTTCAACTATGAGAGACAATGAGAAAAAAAAATCCAGAGCATCACATTGTAGGATTTTTAATGAATTTATTGGTAAATTCCTCGGTAAAATAAGTATTTGGTCACCTACAAACAAGCAAGGTTTCTGGCTCTCACAGACTTCTTCTTTAAGAGGCTCCTCTGTCCTCCACTCGTTACCTGTATTAATGGCACCTCTTTGAACTTGTTATCAGTATAAAAGACACCTGTCCACAACCTCAAACAGTCACACTCCAAACTCCACTATGGCCAAGACCAAAGAGCTGTCAAAGGACACCAGAAACAAAATTGTAGACCTGCACCAGGCTGGGAAGACTG